>JANHFO010003594.1:229619-243003 GCA_032468095.1 Pareas carinatus | reverse complement strand
CCAAACAGAGGCTTTAACGGGGCTGCAAAGCTGGCGCCCAAATTGAGCGTCTTGCGGCAACGCAGAGCCAACCGGAAGTCCCAAATGTGCAAACCTTTTAAAAACTGTCCCAGGTGCTTTTTCAAAAGGCAACTGAACTTCATTTTTCCTTGAAGACGTTTCTCTTCTCATCCAAGAAGCTTCTTCAGAACTCTAGTTGCCTTTAAAAAAGGCACCTTTGGAACAACCATTACCTTGATGACTGAGAATCTCCACAGACTATCTACAAACTAAAACTCCAAAAAGTTCTAAGTAAAGAATTAAATTGTCAAACATCTCCTATAAACTGTAACATAGTATCCTGATTCAGGCTTAAATATATTGGTCATTTATTCTACATTAAAAGCTTTTAATGAAAAAAGTGAATTGGCTGTTGGTGTTAGTAGTAGAACCACTGGAATCATCCCACTGAATAACTAAAAGAGCAGGTTGGACTGTACAGTATGAGGAATAAAAGATCTTTCAGGCAATTGAGATCTCAGGAATATATGTTATCTGCCTTGGGGGTAGAGCTTAGTATTAATGTAATCAATAAGTAACAAAGTTATTCAACCACTCTGCATTCCTGCATATTTAGAACTAAAAATGCAGTTACTGAATTCATTTGTTTGTGAGATATATATGTGTAACTGAATATAAATGTCTATGTACCCACACAGACATAACAAAATAGAAATTATCCAGATAACATTTATGCCTGCTACAAGGTATAAATCACATCTACAATTTTCCCATTTCACTTTATCCTGGAGAACAGGAAAAATTGTCTGCATATCAGATTTGAAGATTTTATTATGAAAAATTATCTGTCCCTAGAGGAGACTTAAATATTATGCCTTTACTTGACAATACAAAGCTGCGGTATACCCTCATTTTTAACAGCATGTGGCTTTCCAATCAGACATTTGACAATCTACCCTTTTGTTGTGGTTCAATTATTTTGAACTCTTTATGATGTGATGGACATACTTTTTCTCTAGTTTTCTCACAGTATCTGCTTCAAGTTCTTAGAGGCTTAGTATTTTTATCTGTGATAAACTTGCCTTCTTTTGGCATTTTATTCTATTGCTTTTGATCATCAATGTCTTCTTTAATGAGTCTTGCCTTTATAATAGGTATCTAAAATATTTAAGCTTTAGTTTCATCAATAGTTTTTCCAATGATTTGTCTGATTTTATATCTATTATCTATCCTTCTATTCATCTCTCCATTTGTCCACCCATCCATCCGCTAAAGCCATCAGTTTTCCTTTGTTGAATCTTCCTAATATTTCACAAACAAATGTTACTACTGGGATAACCATGGTCTTGACATTGCACGCCTTTGTTGTAGTTATAATGTAGTGTAGTGTAACTGAATGTAATAATGTAGTGTAGTGTAGTGTAGTGTAATGTAATATAATGTAATGTACTTTAAAATTGTGTCTAGATCAGTCATAGTCTTCCTCCTAAGTAGCAGATGTGATCTATTATTAGTCACAGATCTGAAAATGCAAAAAACCCTTTTATTTTAAGGCTACAGTTCTTTGAATTTTGAAACTATAAAGATAAAAATCTTAAATTCAGCCAAATTCTGTTGAAAAAAAAGCCAGCTTAAATGCCTCTGACATTCTTGGAGATAATGGTACAGCTTGCTTTGCTAGGCAGGGACATCTTTTTCCCTCTGTATTGAAGGAGGAAACCAGAAATTGATCCACTTGATTCTAGGTGTGTCACTAAATCACAGAAACAGAGGCTCCTTCAATAGATTTTTGAGTGAGTGACAGGAAGAACAGAAATTTCCATGAGTTCACCAGCTGTGACATAGCCAATATTAAGGAAACTAGAATTAACCATCCTCATTTCTAAATCACTTTTTAGATTTATTTATCTTTGTAGTTAAAGAGATACTACCTTTGGAACAGATAAGTACTTATCTTTGAAGATTGTATTTCTGGAGCTATAATTTATTTCTGATATTGTCTAATTCTCAAAAATTTGGAAACAAAAGATTCCAAATGCATTTAAATAGAATTATTTTCACCAATAAAGAACAAAATTTGTAGCTCGTGGTATAAATGAGGGCTTGGTTGCTGTCTTGCAGACATTTCATTACCCAAACCAGGCAACATCATCAGTGCTGATTTTTTACATTTTATATAATTTTTTTATTTGTATCTTTTTATTTTTTATATAAATAATACAAGGAAGTGAACATATTCAACACACATTCCTATTTCTATTTTCTCCCTCAACAACAACTCTGTTGAAAGAAAGTAACTGGCTCAAAGTTATCTAGCTAGCATTCATGGCTAAGAGAGGGTTTGAATTCACAGTTTTCTAGTCTGGTGTCTCAACCACTACACCAAACTGGATCTTTATGCATCTTTATGCATCTGTCAGGTTTTGTTTCATGTGTTATTGAACTCTTACATCTGTCTTCAGGCATTATTACTTGCCAGATGACTTGCAGGGAAGTATCCAGCTCCTGCACTTCTGAAGTCAAATCAATGATACCCATTAAGCAGAAGCATCCCCATATTCAGTAAATTCTTTTGCACTGGGAAAGATTTCACATGGAGTTAAAATAATATATTTACCTATTTTTCTTGACATTTGTTCTTGTGGAAGATTATTCCAATTTGTGAGAGAATGAGAGAGAGAAAAAGAGAAACAGGGCAGATACACACAATGACACACACAATGACACAAAGAATGAGAAAGAGAAACTGAGACAGATACACATAATGATACACACCACACACAGAGACACAGCACTCTGGCACTTCACTCCCCTCCACCACCCACCCCCTTCACCCATAGCATGCACCTTTCTCTCGCAGCCAGAGCACAGAACTCCGGCTTGGGGAAGAAGGGAAAAAAAACATGCTGCCAGAGACAGAGCCTGGTTGGGGAGGGGGGGGAGGGGAAAGAACGGCACTTCAAAGTCATCTTTGTACTGTTCCTTACCCGCAGGGAGGCTTGTGCCTCCGTACCTTCTGAGCAGCACCCCCTGGCTCTTATTCCCCCCCAGCTGCTCACCTCGGCCTCCCAGCGCCCCCCTAAGCCATTCCACTGCCCCCCAGGGGGCGGTACCGCTCCCTTTGGGAACCACTGCTTTAAAATATATCATGAAATGTATTGAACTTTCTATTTTACCAGAATAATCGGCACAAGAATTGTAGCAAGTGACTCCCTAGAAATCACTCTGATTGTTGGAGAAAGATGGGTTAATCTTTCTTTGTTTCTCCATTTTCCATTACATCATTTCCAAGTTTCTCCATTTTCATAAAAGAAAGCCCTTTGTTCACTTGTCTGCCCTGTGTACATTTTAAATTGAGTTAGGACAGATGGAGATCTAAGTGTGCAGGTTATAAGATATGGGTAAATTGACCCTCTGTGGCTTTGAATTCTGTTTCTTTCATTCATTCACTTCCAGTATGACTTTCCTAGTATGCAGTGATAGCAGAATTAATCCAGACTTTCACAAGACCTGGATTAAGAATTATGCGCCATTGTAGGAATATTATCAGTTCCAAAAATTGAATATTTTAGTCCCTGGTGCCACAGAACATGTTGCTAACTTTGTTGTAGGTTTATTTTTAGTTGCATTGGATGTTGTTTTTAATTCCTATGCTGCCCAGAATTGTTTTGACCTATAAATTTGATTTATATATAAATGAATGAATGTATAAATGGAGGGTGAGACCAGGGTTCTTTTTGCTTTTTTCCTAAACATTATAAATAGATCTGTCCTAGAAAGAACAAATATAGCTTACACTTCTTTCTTCATTCACATTTCCGAACTATTTCATCAATAGATTCCTGACCTCTGGTTATATTTTCAGTAACAGATTGCACAAACATGAGAGTGAAAATGTAACCAGATTGTCTACATCCCTTTGTGACATCAGCTGTAATTCAGATATTCAGCTTTCATAAACAAAGGATTTGTAAGTGAAAAGCTCATTGCAGGATGGATGATCTAATTTGTCACCTGCTGGGTTTAAACTGTTACCACATATGTTATACTCTACATAGAAGTAAATTAAATATGTAGGATGCATGTATTTAACATTTAACATTTAAAATGTACAATTTCTTCAGACCTTTAACAGAGAAACTTTTACTATCATCATGTTCATAAAAATAGTTCTTTAAAATATAGTGGCATAATGCAATAAATTGATAATGAGATTTGTACTCCACCACAATCAAAAGAAATTTGACAGTTTACATATATTAGATGAATTAGCACAAGCATTGATGATAAAAGTATATAAGAAACAAATAATGTTTTTTTAAAATGTCACACGATAGTCATTTTGCTGCTGTCAGATCATCCCAAAAACCATTTTAGAGAAGTTTGCAGAAAGCCAAAAGAATGGGGCAGATAAAATTTTTGAGGACTGTTTTAAAGTATTTGCAAATCCACAAAAATAGATACACTTAGGAGTCTGTGTTTATCTTGGTTCTTTGTCAATAGAAGATGGAGTAATGATGATGGAATCACTTATGAGTAAAGATTCTTTCACTGCAAATGGCAGCAACTGGTGTTGGGCAAAAGTTCCCCTCACAGAGACAGTAGCTCTGAGTCTCCCAAGACACAATACACCTAATTTAGAAAGAGTGTCACCTAAGGGAAAAAATAACATTAAAGATCTTTAATTAACAAACAACAGCTCTGTCTTGCTAGGGTCTAACTTCTGACTGTTTTACCTGTCCAAAGGCACAGAACTCCAGACACTGATCTACTTTACAGCTAGGGAAACAGTGTATAGATGGCTGTCTTAAATATATTGCTTTCATACCCCAAATGATAATGTTCTGCTTTAAAAAAATAGGGAAGAGAAGTTTGAACCCTTGAATACCTACAAGCAAACTGGTTAACATCTCACCACTTTCACCAACAACTGGAATTTCCCACTAAGAAAGAGGATTATTGTAAACACTAATTCTAATCCCTTGCAACAGTGAGTTCATAAATCTAAGAGATCAGAATAGAACTACCTGCAGCGAATTATCCACAGGAGCTATATATGCTGAGTCCATGCTATACACAGTCTGAAAAAGGTCCATATATTCTACTTCCTTTTGGATGCTCTTCAGTTGTACATTGACTATACTAATCTAGAAAGGATAGGTTAGTCTGACTGATATGGGTTCAGTACAGAGAGATCCAGGAAAATCCTCTTAAGGAAGATACAAATAGCCTTGTCAAAACTACCTGCACTCCTACCATATCTCAAAGCAAGGAACTGACCACCTCCTGATCCATTTGTTATATTTCTTTAGATCTCCATAGAGTACAAGTATCAAACATTCCCATCCGGTGGTTGGGAATAAACATTGAAAGATCTTATTCAATTCAGAGACCAGAGGCCAAGAATCCGGATAACGTTACAATGTGATATCTGATCACCTCATTGGACTCTGCTTATGAAGACTAGGACTATGCTGATTGGTCATAACAGCCAGTGAAATATTATCTGTTCTAAAAAAGAATTGTCTACACTAAATAACATGCAGAATGACAGAATACCAACAAAGTAAGAGATGATAAATAACAATGCTTCATTTCCCCTGTTGCCTTACCAGCTTGAACTTGAACTCATACTGATCTTGGTCAACTTCATTATTCATCCTCCTCTACCAACATTCCAGATGTCTCTCTTGCTGGTTCCTCTTCCTGAAACCTTCCCAAGTAGTTAATTGTATATATCTGCTAGAGAAAGGCTGTTCAGGCTACTATCTTGTCAAGCACACGGGCCATATTCTGCTACCAGAGCAATGAAGACTCAACAGAATTCTTGCAGGATCACTGAAAAATAAGTTTCCACAAGTATCTGCAGGAAACTATCCAGATCCATAAAGGGCTGGAGGCAGACCATTCTAACTAGTTATTTTTTTTACTATGGCACATGTGAGTGGACATCAGTCTTATTGGGACCAGAAAGTGCTCAGATTATGACATAACTAAGAGCAGATGAAAATGCATTTTCTGTTCAGATAAACACTCATCTGTTCTTAGAAAAAAGAATTAGTTAAGAATCTCCTTTATGTATTAGGTCGTAGATTGCTTGAGACATGCCCATTGTCATTATTTAGGTCATAAATTGCCAAGGTTTGTTCAAACCAGTCCTGAAAGCATATAAACTGCAGCCACTCAACACCAAAAGACCACAGAACATCAACATCAGCTCTAGAACCAGATAAAATAGTTTAGGAAGGGAATCTAATAGATTGCAGAGCAGCAGAATTTCAGTGCAGAATATTTGGCACTATGTGTATTTTATATTGCTTATCACTTATCACTGTACCTGTGTATGGTTTGCCAATTGCACAGTGGCAGATAGGACAGCGCTCCAGAGGATTAACCTCATTACCCAGAAGATCATCGGTTGCCCTCTCCCATCATTGGAAGAACTTCATAGCTCCCATTGCCTTAAGAAGGTTCAAAACATTCTTAAAGACCCATCACATCCTGGGAACCCTTTGTTTTGAGCTATTACCATCTGGCAGATGGTACAGGATAATAAAAACAAGGACAATTAGGGTGAAAAAAAAGCTTTTATCCCAGAGCAGTAACCATATTGAATTGTACTGTATAGTGCAATATTAATGCGATATCAGGGATTTTCAATTTATTTGTATAGAATGTGAAGGAGATGTGTTTTTGTTTTATTTTGATAGTTTTCTATGTATATATACACTAAAGGCATTTAATTTTGTTGTACGAGATGCAATGACAATAAAGTATAAACTAAACTAAACTTAAGACTTGTTCACTTTTACTAAAGAATGCATATTTTTTTTAAATCAAACGTTTAAAAAGGGTACAGATAAAGTACCATCTTATTTGTAGTAATCATACTTAATACATAGTAGAATCTGTACTAAATGATAGCAAAGAAAGCAAGAGAGCGAGGGACATGAGTATACCTTAGCTTTTAAACCCATATGGTGAAATTGCATCTTACTGTAGTGTCTACTACAACCATCAGAACATGATTAATAATATTACTGTTTAATATTATTTATTGCTTTATTATATTAAACTAGCAGATAATTGGTTTTTAGTAAGCTTTGTGTTGCTAAAGTAAAAATTAGTATTTCCAAGAAACTAAGATAAAAATCCACGAAATCCTTTTGTTGATACCCTTCTCCCACTCATGGATTTTAACTAATTTATTGAGGATAAAAGAACAAAAGGCTCAGTTGGGGCTTCTATTGTATAATAATTAATAATTTTAAATTGGCAAATGTTAATCTATCTGTTATTCTTTTGAAACAAATCTTGAAAAAAATACTTATTATAGTATGTGGAAGGCTTTTAGAGAAGAGAACAATATTTTTACTGCAATGACACATCCAAGAATATCTGTTTAATTCTGAAGAACTGCAAAGTTTTTCACATTTCCATGGCAACCTGATTGAACAGATTAAACATGCCATTCAAGTTGCGTAGGGCAGGTAAAATCCGTGCCAAAAAAACAAGAGAAGGAGAGCAAGACACAAGAATGGAGTTTAACAAACTGGAAGGATTAACAGCAAGCATAACTATTGAGCAAACCAGGAATTTGGCTGGTTTGTAGATTTTCCATTCACTATATTTTTGAGAGTGGTTATTTCTTTTTCCTTTTCTTTATTTCCCAAAGCCAAAAGAACATTTATAGAGACCTTCAAATGCCAAATTAAACTATAGGCTAAGATGAGGCTCAAGTTCAGACTTCATTTCTATGTAACTGTATGAAGAAATTGAATTTGCATCTTGTTAATGCTTCTGCTTTGTGTTCAGCTAATCAAGAATTTGAGGTAACATATGTGAAACTGGCTGAATAGCCTTAATACAAGATTGCAACAAGTTTATTTTTTAAAAAAACAGACATGCTTCAATTCATTTATTATTTTTATATAGGTCTATCTGGTGCAGACTAATCTTGGAGAACAGTACAGATTTTGTAAGCCACATGTATGTGTCTGTTTGAACAAATTTTATAAATACGGTTGAAAATCAGTCTGGTGTAGTGGTTAATGCATTGAGCCAGTCAATTTCTCTTGGCCTTAGGAAGGAGGCAATGGCAAACTACCTCTGAAAACGTTGCCAAGGAAACTGCAGGAACTTGTCCAGTCAGTCTCCAAAAATAAGGTAAAATCGAATGATAGAAAAAATAAATAGTTATACTCAATTGAGAACTATCTGTAATGACATTTGAAAGGTACGTTTGGCCCTTGTCACTTAGAGAGCTTTTACTGGAATATAATAGAATATACAGGAGTGGCCCCAACCTTTTGGGCACCAGGGACTGGTTCCATGGAAAATGAGTTTTCAGCGGACCAGAGGAGGTGTGGTTTTGTGTGCTGCCTGTATCCTGCGAATGTGGCATGGTTTGTTTGTACGGCCCAGTTGCTGGCATTCCGCGAACCCGTGCCAGGAACCCATGATGTACAGGGTGGAAAAGCTTGAAGAATCAGACTGTCAGTCTCTAGCCCAACTCCTATATTTTTATGCTGATATTTTTACCTGGTATTTAGTATTCTCCAGTGCATTTAGTATCAACTACAAGACAGCATTTGATTATTTTCTCATGATCCATCTTAGCTTTGAAAAATAATCGAGAATAGAGGAGAAAGAAAAATGACAGTTTAATTAGAACTAATGAGCTACATTTTGAATTCTTGTATGGTGCTAGTTACAGCGATGAACTTTAAAACTCTTTTATTTTTACTACTCTCATTTCTGTATTTCCCACCACTGCTTTTTACGGTTTCTTTGTATAAATAAAAAATGGTGACATCATATAAATCCATGCAGTGTGGGAGCCCTCTAAATGACTTCCAGGCAAACAGGATTCATTTCACCTTTCTCATGAAGCACATTATTCTTCTATTTCTATTTAATGTGCAGAATCCCTCTCGTCTTTCTGAAGCTGTCTAGATATACAGTCTGAAATCCTTTTATTTGCAGACTGTGTAAAGTTTATTGTCTTTATGAAGAATCAGATTCTTCTTCTAACTTATAGATTATGCACCGCAAAGACTATATATTTTGCTTGCTAGCTACATGAATGAAAAGAAATCAAGAAATGAATAATAGCAGCTTTTTCCTTTCTGTCTTTCCAGCTGCTTTCCTACTCACTCCCCTCTTTCCCACATCCTTGGCATTTTATTGCCTTTCTTCCTGCGGACCTTGACTTCAGCTGACATCTATATTTGTACTCCATCATATTCGGCTTGCTCTCTATTTCTCATCTGTATTGTTTGTGGCACAGCTATATCGCCTTTCTCTTTCCAACTTGCCAAGCCCTAGTCCTACACATACATACATACTGAGCGACATTTCCTATAGTCCAATTCTATTCCTTCTTTTTCGAGCTTCTGTGTTTTATATGTTCTTCCCCATAATTGGATCTGACTTGGCATGCTTTGTCTGCCTTTCTTAGCATCTTGTTTTATTATTTCCTACCAAAAGATTGCTGTTTGGCTGTAGCTATTGTAATTTGAACCCTGTGTGTCTCTATCTGGAATTTTCTTTTCCGGAGGTCCTAACTACTTAACTTAAATCACAAACATTTAAAATAGTCTTTTTGTTTTACACAGACATAAATAAGTATAATAATTTGCAGCACATCTACATAGAGCATATTCGTTTAAAAACTTTCTAAATATACTATAAAGCTGGGGTCCCCAAAATCCAGCCCACAGCCCACTACTGGTCCTTGAGCCCTTTAAAACCAGATTATGGAAGTGGTGGGCAAGCGCACACACATGCATGCATCACCAGTAGCGTGAAAAGCAGGCAAGTGCAGACACATCATCCGCTCCCTCCACCTAGTCTACAAAGCCCAAAAGGTTGGGAAATTCTTCAGTAAAGAATGTATAAAGAACAATTTTGAGCAATTGTGTTTTTATGGAGTACCTTAATCTGTTTTTTTATTTCATTTAAATCATGTTTGGCTCTCAGAGACTGCTTAGACAAGTCCCTGCAATTTTCCTGGCAAGGCTTTTTAGCACAACTTTGACACTGCCTTCTTCCAAGGGCTGAGAAATAATGCCTGGCTAAAGGTTACCAAACAGGTAACAAGGCAGGACTAGCACTCATGCTATCTTGCTTTCTAGCCTGGTACCTTAACTACTACACCAAACTGACCTTAAGCTGCTTCTCAGTTTTAAAGTGATTGAAGAAAGGATCACCAAAGTAAACTCTTTTAGTATATGGCATATTGTAAAATTTGTACCCTTTGAGATGTCACAAAAGAGATATTAATCAAATTTTGATTTTAAAATATTTATGTTTTTAATTAATTATGCATATGCCTGTGTACACACACAAATAAGCAATTAGAAACTAAGAGATAGGTAGTTTTTTTTAACAATGTAATAAATTACTGTATAAAATCTGTTTTTTTATTTTAGCCAAAACCTAGAACAGTGCGTTTCACACAAGGCAATTATTTTGCTAAAAGATTTGATGCAAACTTAGATAAATATTTTGTAACACTGTATAATCCATTTTTTCTTATTTTTCTAAGAGCCTTAGATGAAAACATATAAGTGATGGACTTTTCCAGGCATACTTATGACTTTGGTTTTGACAGCGCCCCCCTCCCTCCCGCCAGGTTCACACATTTATGGCTATTTGCAGTCTCTTGCAATTACATGATCAGTTTATGGTTTTTTTTTAAAAAAAAAAACATTTATATCCAGTTTTCAGCAAAACTAGTTTATTGTTAACAATGGACTTTCTTAATGACTGCAGTGGTTGCTTTGTAAGTCTAGCATTCACTAGATGTAGGAGCATTGTTTCAGTATTAGAGCTTAAATAAAAAGCAACAATGTTGAAATGTTTCCTTATGCAAATACTTCTCCTTTAGCTCTGGATTTCTGGAATACCCATAAATGTGTCTGAGCAGTTACCATTTCTGGCATGCAAACAAAGTTCCGAGCAAAATGTAGCCATGATATAAGTAATCTGTTACATTCATTACATGTCTTGAAAGGAGTGTGGGAAAACAGATGGAATGCAGTTTTTTAAAATCCATTTTGAAAAGCATGCCTGCATAGTATGGTACGCACCATTAGTGAGTATTATTTTGAGTTCCTTTTTGCTGTAGTAGTGCAGCAAATTTCAATTAATATCCAATTTATTATTGATCATCAGAGAAATAGAGTGACTATAGAAAGAATTACTTTATTTTATAGCTTTATATTGTTTGCTAATTAATAATGTATAGAAATGTGTATGAACTTTTATATCAGAAATATGTATGCATTTCTTTCATAGAATATTTATATATACACATACTTATTATTTTTGATACAATTAGTTAAAATTAAAAAGGAAAGATATTTTTATTTGCTTTTGTGGCTAAACAGCATGTTGCACCTATATATTCAAGAAACTATTCTTTTTCTCACTTGTCATCTTGGAATATTGGGCAAATAAGTATTGCCCATTTTGGAAAAGTAAATATTAGATAACGCAGCAGCTTTGCACCCACACTGCTAGGATTACAAATCATTGGCTCCAATATTCATATACAATGGATCTATGTGATACCACCTTAAATCTGATGATCTCATTTATTACTAGTAACTATTTACTACTAATTATTACACTATTGCAGTGGGTGCTGCTATGTACACAGTTGGTCTTATGTTTAAAATAGGTCCTGCTTAAAAATAATGCACAAACTATGCTAAACTGTGAATATAATTTTGATTCTACAGAGCTCATGGTTTGCCTGATCTAAGAATTAGATTTGTTATGAAACTTTACTCATTATTTGCAGCTATAACCACTATATACTTTTCAAAATGCTTAGTTAGAACCACAGCTATACAAAATGATGTAGAAATTGCTTCAACAGAGTAAAGTGCAGTAATCACCTCTTTGCAGGCATTAATCCTTCTGGGCATGAAGAGAAAATTGTTGATGAAAAATCTTGTTGAAGTGTGTGTGCCTATATGTTGATCTGTAAAATGTGGAACATTGTCAAAATTGCTTCTCTGCAGACACTGATCAAAAAAATTACCAGAGAATTATAACAAATTGCTAGTATAAACTGCACCATAAAAGATATACTTGAACTCTTCCACGAAGCTCCCAGGGATACAATATTTATTTCAAACTATAAACCAACTCTTCCCCCCCTCTTCCCTTTTTCCTCTTCTTTGAGTAGTATGTACTTATGCAGCTAAATCAACCAGTTTGTACTTTGATTCTGTTGCTTATTTATTCTGTGACTTATTTACATGCCAGACATTGATTCTTTGCAACCCCATAAATAGATTCTTTGCAGGATGGTCTGTCCACAGCCTGATATTCAGACCTCCCATTGTAATTGAGACCATCCAACTTGCTGTTACTTATTCTATTTTTTTTATCTTTCTTCCCATTATGTAGTGATATATTTATATACAAAAAATAAATAATAATAACTTGATATCATATGGATTCCTAATATGATAGGACAGTACATACAGTATTAGTAAAATTACACATTGTGTTGAATATCTGAAGAGAAGTTCTTGTTTCTATATGTGCCATTGCTTGCATATGCCACAAATGTGCAATGATAAGAAATAAATTCATTCAGTATATCTAATTTCTAAATCATTCAGGAATATACAATACTTAAAACAGCTTTATATTATTAACTTATCACACTAATTTCAAACTACTTTCTAAGATATAAAATATGGAACTTTAAAAAACAAATGATGGGTAACTGATTTTCATTTACTTGGAATTACATTATTATTCAATCCAGACTATAATTTCTAATTAGATAAATGGTTTAGAGCAGTGATTCCCAAAGGGGGCGGTGAGATGGCTTGGGGGGGCACTGAGAGGCCGGGGGGGGTGTCAGGGAGGCGATAAGAGGCAAGGAGGATGCTGCTCAGAAGGTGTGGAGGCACAAGCCTCCCTGCGCATAGGGAACAGTACAAGACAGCTTTGAAATGCCGTTCTTTTCCCTCCCCTCCTCCCCAAGCAGGCTCTGTGCTCTGGCAGTAAGTTTTTTTTCCCTCTTCCCCAAGCTGGAGTTCTGTGCTCTGGCTGTGAGAGAAAGGTGCATGCTATGGATGAAGGGGGTGGGTGGTGGTGGGGAGAGAAGTGTCAGAGCACTGTGTCTGTGTGTGTGTGTGTGTGTGTATGTGTGTCATTGTGTGTATCTGTGTTTCTTTCTCATTCTTTGTGTTTGTGTCATCTGAACTGCCTACATGCTGGGGCGGCCTGAAAGCCCAGGGCTTTGATCCCCTCCTGGAATCAATCTACCCTGACTAAACAGCAGGCCTCAACATGTTAGCCATCTGCCTGCAGACTCTCTTCTTTTCCCCCTAGAACTTTTATTTGAACATCCCAG
>JANHFO010003592.1:105476-118652 GCA_032468095.1 Pareas carinatus | reverse complement strand
AGCCAGAACAGATTGGATCCACATAGCTTGCTTGATCACAGGCAAGCAAACATTATTGTTTGGTAAAGTTGCATTTCAAATCAGAATCTAACAGATCTGGAAGACAGTCAATTAGTAAAATGCATATTTTTACCTAAGCTCCTTTCAAAAATACCTCCTTTTCTATGATGACTGTTGTTCTGAAAAATGTTTAAGGACGCCCTCTTCCATGCTTGTAGTATAATTGGATGAAAAGGAAAATATTCTCCCTCCTCAGTACAGGAGTCCTTTCATCAACCTAATTCCCATCAACTAATCCTCATCAACCCAATTCTAATCACTCTCTCTAAAGGGAGTGTTGAATTGCTTCCCGTTTAGGATGATTTTTAAAGATTAGGGTTAAATCATAGGGATCTGTAATTCATGTGGTATATTCATTAGACTGATTTGCTATTATTTTAATAAGACACTATAAAGAACGAATTTTTTCATTATTGCATACTCCATCATTACAGTGATGATAGTTTGATAGGACCAGTTATGTAAACAATCAATATGAAATATGAATAAAAGCAACAGTTCAAGTAAAATCTATCTAACAAGAGAAAAGAAAGCCTTTCCCCCTTGAATACACCCATCCTTAATTACTGGAAAGAATGACTAAGCTTTAGAGAACTTGGGTGCAAGTAAAAACTTGACGTGCAGTGATGTTGAAAGGTACTATCCAATTTTCAGTGAAATAAACAGGACTATCAAGAGTGCTCTTACATGCAAAGTAATAATTATGTCTCTTCTATATCACTAGCAATCAACTTGAATAAAAAAGCTTGATACAGATGCATGTCACAGACAATATGGACATTCTAATACAAGTCCAGCAACTAAATTCAAAATCGAAAAGGAATAATAGTTATGATCATTCTGAATAAACACATATAAACACATGCATGTATTCAGACAAAATATAAGATTGAAAAAAATGGAGTCAACGTAGGAAGACAATTCAGCAAACGTTTCATAATGTTAATTTTAATTTCATAAAAGTTATTTGAGCCTAACTCTACAGAGTTTGTAGTACCATAACAGAGCTGTTATTATGGCTCTTTACTAACAGAAAGATGAATGATATTGAAAAGCAAAACATGCAATGTGTTGTTGGCATATGGGATGAATTAAGTGTTCTTTTGAAGTAGTTTTATTGCATATATCTTCATAATTTGTATTCAAACTTGTATTCACAGAACCTTTTTCACATTAATAGCTATAAGTAAATAAAATACAAAGAGCTCCTCAATACTGATCATAAGAAGAAAAAGATTCAGAATGGGAAAATACCTTTATTGGAACAACATAACCTATATAAAATAAATCTTCACATTTCCAAATCTTCATTGATTAGCATAATCAAAAATCCAGGGGAGGAGAAAGTACAGAGGTAGTGGTGGGGAGAAATATGACAACTATTAGGACCACATTTCCAAGACTCTGCAGCTATACAAATTAGGTCCTATCAAATATAAAAGTGACATTTAGTCATTCAACAGAAGAATCAATCAAGTAATGTGGTCATCCCCAATTCTGGATATATATATTTAGACTATAGAAGTATAAGTAACAGTTTTCATTCTTTTTCAGAATGTATTTGTTCAATTTATAAGGCACCAAAGCTAGAAACCAGGAAACTGTGAGTTCTAGTTTCACTGCAAGTAGGAAATCTGGTTGGATGACTTTAGGGCCGGTCACTCTCTCTCAGATCAGCTCACTTCACAGGGTTGCTGTTGTAAGGGAAAGATGAAGAAGAAATCTTAGGTATATTCTCTGAGTGACTGTATTTAGAAAAATAATAAATATACAATAAAACAATCTAAACAAAACCATTCAAGTGACTCTAAGGAACAAACATATTGAATTGAAAAGAAAAAGAAAAAGTAGCCAACAAAAACCAGTATTTATTATTATAACAGGGAACAATGCAGCATGAACATCAAATTATAATATCCTACTCAGTATAGGATCTCAAATTGCACTGTCCCACAACCTGTTGGAAAGCCACAATTTTAGAGATTTCTTAAACAGCAGCAAGGTAGGACCCTGCATATTTGGAGAGCGGTGATGGGCAAAGATAGCCACCGAGAAGCACATCTTTCGAGCAATGTTATTTAGCAGGACCCAGAAAACGTGCCTTGTCTGTTGTAACATTCACCCTCTGGAATAGCATCCCCCAAGAAATTCTAATGTTGTTCCAGAATTCTTCACTTAGGGTCTGGAGTAGTATATTTGTTGAGTTCATATTGGGCATATTTTGTCCTGCTTGAAATTTGTGCCCAGACATGTATGTTCATAGTCATTATTGTTGTTATTGATGATGATGATGATTTATTTTTTATAGTGTAAGCTACCCAGATTTTTATTCACTTGAGCAGTCTTAAATCAAATAAAAAACAAATCAATAAATAAATCTCCACGATCCAAATGACATAATTTTAACAGCATCATCACTCTTCTAAAATTAAGCATTAGAAGATTTAATAGGACAGGGAAATAAAATGGGAGAAAATTAGTCATAATCAGATTTAGCCAAGAAAGAATTTTACAGAAAACAATCAGCACATGGAATTTTACCTAAAGGTTAACTGCTATGTGGTGCAGCAGCATAAATATTATCTAAACATGTAATATGTACCCATAACTACTTGAGCCATTTCAGCCTGCAGTTTTCAAGTGGTCTCCAAGGGCAATCCCAAGTAGAACAGATTGCAAGGTGATTGATTGGCTGTAGGTAGTGTTTCCCAATCAAGAAAAGGGCATACCTGGAGCACAAAATGGATCCCTGCAAAGCCTCCTGGCCATGACTGCCATCTGCTCTTCAAACATCACTCAAGAAAACCCGCAAGTTATGCATGAGTTCCATCTGGGGGAATAGAACTCCATAAACAATTAAGGTATTTGTGTTGACATGCAAATCTCTCTGGGTAATAGCCTTATATAATTCTGATGTCACTGATCAAGAAAACATCAGGAAGGGAGCAAGGAAGGAATCTATTAATTTTTCAAGGTCTTGTCATAACTTCTTTTGTTACTTTCTCATCTTTCCATGTAACCAGCCAGTTTGGTCTAGTGGTCTAAGTCACCAGGATAGAAACCAGGAGACTGACAGTTCAACCCTGAGCTGCAAATATTCACTTCTATCTGCACTCTCTCTCAACCAAGTTGTCTCACAGAATTGTTGTTGTGAAGAAAAATAGAGGAAGAAGAATGAGTGATGTTCGCTGCCTTCAGTTATTTATAAGTGGCTTTAAACATAAAAGTAAAAACTTGTCAAGAAGGAAGTGGCTTGAACTAGTTTGGAGAACCTCAGATGCTGTTTTGTTTGCTTTCCAATAAAATGATTAAAAAAAGAGATAGTGACATTTATGGAATTAGATCCAGAGTAATTAATTACTAGAGGACTCATTGAAAAAGACTAACTTTGGGAGCTATTGAAAGCTAAAGGAGAAATGGACAACAGAGAATCAGATGGTTAGATAGTGTTATTGATGCAACGAAAATAAATTTGGGCAAACTCAAAGAGATAGTGGAGTCTGGCATGCTATGGTCCGTGAGGTCGCAAAGAGTTGGATACAACTTAGCAACTGAACAATTCCACTTAACTTTGTGAGCAAAACTTACACATAACTGCTTCACATTAATCCTTGTTCGATTCACACTAGAGCTAGCAGATTTGGACCATTTCCATAAATCAGTTATTTGGGTGCAGACTGGCACATTCAGGAAAGAACAACTAAGCTCCTTCTTCACCTTCTTCAAGTAGTACTTAACCAAAGTCTGAATTTTCCCTTGTGATGGCATGCCAGAAAATAACTACTTAAATGGAACAGGCTAACTGGAAATAATTTGCTGTCTTTAAAAGTACACATAATGTTTAATTTATAAGTCCAACTTTGCGTCCAACTAGGAATTATTTAGGTTCTTTCACAGTAAAAATTCTAGTTTCAGATCACTGAATAAGCTTCCCAAACATACAAATAAATATACGAAATGAAAATATACATCTTGTTGCATTCTGTCAGACAAAGTGTTACGTGGACATTCAGCTGCTCAAACCTTTAATTTACAGTTTACTCAAAGTTGCGTCATTACGATTTCCTTTTACCACGAATAACTTCCACAAAAACCAACTCTTCCGCGCCTAGGCTTTCTTCATTTAAAACTTCAATTCCCAGCAAGCAGCGCCGGGCAGACCCTTTTCTAAATCCTTCCAACCGGGCGAAGGCGCCGGAAGATTCCCAGGATGCCGTGCGATGGAATGTTCTTGCCTTTACTATTTTTCTAACAGGGAACGTCGTTTCTATAGTCCAGTACTTCGTTGCGTCCGGACTTCACATCCCAGCAGGCTTTGCGACCACGAGCTGCCGGTTTCCGGAGGCAGAACCGAGTTTGTCTCTCTCTCTGTGCCGTTGGCGGAGCTGGGGAGGTGGCAAGGCTAGACGGGCCTGGCCTGGCAGTGCCGTGGCTGAAGAGCGGCTGGTTGGGCTCCGAGGGGAAAAGAGGGGAAAAAAGCCTGGGGAATCAAGAGAGGGATAGACCGGGAGAGGGTCTCTCGGCGGCGCCACCGCCACGATGCTCAATATGTGGAAAGTCCGGGAGCTGGTGGACAAGGCGTGAGTATTAGAGGGTGCCGGGGAGAGATCTGGGTGCCCGGTAGGCTTCCCCCATCCCTCTTAGTACACTCACCCACGTTTATGCCTGCAACTCGTTTGTTTTCCCTTCCACCGCAGCCCCTTTCCCTCTGGCCCCGGGTTCAAGAGCCTCATCCCCCTCTCCACGAGGCGATCGCCCCCCCCTGTACTACTAAGTCCTTAGTCAAGATGCCCCCCCCCCCCGCAAGTGGGCTCTTCTCTCTCCGGGTTGCCCCTTCCGCCACATTCACAGTTTAGAAGCCGTCACCGAAACTTCTCCCTTTTCTGCTGCTGTTCACTGATATATTACTTGCTACCTGTTGGCGCTCTGGAGACCTGACCTTTGGTGTGGTGCGGGGTTTTAGCTTCACCGTCCTGTACCTGGTTTCAAGTCCAAAAAAGATGTGCCTTTCTGTGGCTGTCTCTACCCATTGAAGTAATATCAGCCCCCCTCCCAGATATGCAGTGCTCTACCTTGCTGCTATTTAAGTCCCCATTTGATTGTCCCAACTTAATTGAATTCAGTGGTTCCCCACTTATTGAGGATGGTTGACTTGGGTTCCCAGGATTTATCAATCTGTAACAGTCTCCCCACTACACACACTGTTTTGGCAGTTGCCTCTAGCTGATCTTGAGTATTTCCTCCCAGGGAGGAATCCTGCTTAGCATAATTGTTGCTTATCTTGCCTGTTCCCATCCTCCCCGCCCAGTACATTTGCAATCCTTCATGGGAGTGTGTGTTGCGTGTGCTGGCAAGGCATAGCTTTGCCTTAGAAAGGTGTCAGTTTATAAGGCTATTGAAAGTTTTCAAGGGTTTACCGAAACTCAGCTCTGGCTTCCGCATCTAACCCTGTCACCTTAATACCAAGCCTGTGCAAAAATGGAGCAAGAGAAAAAGGATAGTGATAGCGGAAGTAAAATAACATTGGAAAAGGTGTGGTGGTTGTCATGTGTACAGTAATGACTTGTTGCATTTCTGTACTTTAACCTTTGTGTTTCTAACATAGCCGTCACAGGAATGCTGCTATCTGCCAGTAATTTACAGAATGGATAAATTCAGTAATTTTCTACTTTTTTTTGATTGACAAAAGGAAGCAAAACTTTCGTTGATATCCATCTCATCTAAAATAAAAAAGTGGAATGAAATTGTTTCCTGAAACATGATATCATTAAAGCAGTTTTCAAGATCAGTAACTCTCAGAAAGTTTACATTATTATTTGAGTAGTGGTTAAAGAGGTATGTTAAAACGATTTAACATATCATCAGCATCTTGCACAAATAAGTTCATTGCCCTAGTTTGACTTACGTTTGTAAAGTAAGAACCAAAGGAATCTTTTAGGAACTTTTGTTTTTGTCTGAACAAGCTAAATTTATTTTCTATGTCTCAGTCTTTGATACACATGGGCATACTTTTAGGAAATTGTGCATAATACACACAAAATACTTGTTTAATTGCTCTTGAGAAATAGCATGTAAGGAACAGTGGATGCATCTTCTAATCTTTGATTACAATTGAGTTAGGAAGAAAATTGATTCCATCAGAAATGTATGTTTCACAAAATGATTCACAGATTAATTGGATTTAATACCAATTCTTTATGTTTCATATAGATAATACAGATAGTCCTCGACGTACGATCACAATTGAGCCCAAAATTTATGTTGCTAAGTGAGACAGGTGAATTTTGCCCCATTTAAAAAAAAATTTCTTGTCCATTGACTTCGTCAGAAAGTCAGAAAATGTGATCGCAATACCCTGGGATACTGCAACTATCATAAATATGAGTCAGTTTCCAAGCAGCTGAATTTTGATCATATGACCATGGGGATGCGTGTCAAAAATGGTCATAACTCACCTTTTTCAATGCTGTTGTAACTGGTCACTAAATGAACTGTTGTAAGTTGGTTTAAGGCTCAACTCAGCCTGAGTAATTGGTCTTATAGTCACCAATTTGCATTTTTGTTTTGTAAATAAAAATGCATAGAGAAATACTGAGTCCAATTTAGATAAATCTTTCCTACCTCGAAACAGTTAATAACACTACAGTGTCAGGAACATGGGAAAAACGGGGGTCTTAAATCTTTACAAGGTACTTTGCTTTTGACAGAAAATGCATTTCCTCTACAGACTCTGTAATAGAAATGGAGCTGGTGGAATAAGTTCCTGGTGTCAAATAATAATAATACAATTAAACTTCAATTTAAAAGGCTTCAATAAAGAGGACCTAGCCATTTGTTTTATTCCATTGTTATCTAAATGGTGCAAATTAAATTTGAGTAACTTGCCTAGTTGTATCATTGTGCAAATGGTATAAATTACCATACTTGTTCACTTATTTAATAGACATTTGTGAATAGTTGATGCCCTTTTATTAGTCTGTTGAAATGAAATTTCACTGGATATCACATTTATTTAATGAACAACTATTTGAAAGCAAAATTTTATCTACTTTACAACTTGAAATTAGTTTTGATCTAGGATTTTCTTGCTGTTCTTCATTAACAATAAGTGAATACTTGGAAACCAAGAATTAAAATATATTTAGAAAGTTGTGATGAATTTTTATGAGTTTTATTTTTGTAAACCTGGTATCTCTCTCATGGTTGTGACTACCTTGACCAGAACATGCTAAACTGAATATAATAGGTTATTTGGACTTACGTTTCTGTGTTTATGATCTTATGAATTTTCGATCTTAGGGGCAAATAGACAAGTTTTAAATGGATTTAGAAATTTGGGTTATTTTGGATCCTCTTGTAAGTAATTGTATGGAAGTGCTGAGCATTTACACTGGAGAAAAATTCCTTGTTGTCCAGACACACTTGGCCAATAAATTCTATTCTATTCTATTCTATTCTATTCTTCACGGTCACCCTTATTTGTTCAGAAGTTGGCAGTCGTTTCTGCATTTTTTTAAAAAACCATTTTAATACACAAAAAGAAAGGACAAACAATATAAGAACAAGAGAAAATAAGAAAAGCATGATGTATGCAAAAATAAGAGGATCAGTTTTAAACACTACATTAAACAATGACCGCAAAGTATAATATTGATCAGAATTTTCCATTATGTCCATAAACACTGAGTTCTTAAACAGAAAGCAAACATCAATCCAAAACTGTAAATCTGAGATGGCACTAACTTTCTATTGCAAAAGAGTAATTGTATTCATTTTTGCTATAGTTCATGCATGATAAGTTTATAATTCATCACATATTGATTAATTTAATGGTAAGTTCCAAAATGTTGGCATACATTTAAAATTGCATTTGCTTCTTTAGATTGTACTACTACTGTATTTCCAAACCTTACTGACAATCTTATGGATCTTATACCAAAAAAAGGTCAATAGAGGAACAAACCCTTATGATATGTGTAAGTGTCTCATGATTTTACATTTACAGTATTATGCAGTTGGCCACAAACTTGAGTTGTGTAAAAATATGAAGAAGGAAGTACTTTGTTGGATTAGTCTCATCCTAAGTTTATAAGAAACCTCTTTTTTCAGGCCCTTTAATGTTTCAGATTTCTTGCAAATTAGCAATATCCATTTTAGCAATAGCTTGAAGACATTGGCAAATTGCAGGTTGTCCTCGTTTAGCAGCCATTCACAGTTACAGCAGTGATGAAAAACTAACTTTACAACCAGTCCTTGCATTTCACACTTTCACTAGTGTGTAAAGCAAAGGAAAGCTAAATTTAAGGTCATAAATAGGGGCACAGTTTCACTTAACAATCACATTGCTAGTCCTGGGCCCATACTTCATTTTTTCAGTTAGTGTCACAAGTACATAATTCTGTAGTTGTATGAACAATTTCAACATAACAGATGGGTTAAATAAATTATAATTTTAAAAAATATAGTATCAACATTCAATAAAAGAGCAGTTACCACATGTAAAATGTCATGAGTATAAAAGAAAGCAGAAGTAGTTCTGCTAGGTTCACCCTGTAGTTTTGAACAATTCACAAGCAGTGGATGGACCACTCCTGTCTGCTTGTTTGTTTGTTTGTTTTTTAAAAAGAACTTCTGCATGTTATTCCAGAGCGATAAAACTTCACCAGGTTATTTTTTTTTAAGTGATGCATCTGAACAAAGACTTCTTGTTTGTTCCTATCCTAACAAATGAAAGTTTGACCTTGTTTTTTCAAATTGAAACAAGCTAGGAATTACAGTTTTATTACACATTTCGTTTTTTTATTTTGGACAAGTTCTTGGTTACATGACTTTTATTGACAGAAAGAAGCAAATGAAGTGTTTTGGCAATGTTTGTACGAAAAGATAGAAATCACCACAATTTTTGTTCACTAGGTTATAGAATGGAGCCCTTATCTACTTTCCTAAAGTTGATATCTCTCCAGAAACATTAGGATTACAACTAAAATAGCCAACATAGCTGACAAATTTCTGCCATAAGACTGCTGTGCAAAAAGGATCTCCTTTCTGAATGTACCCATGTACATTTATGAAGGTAGAAGCACCCATCAATAAGTTTCTTAACTCAGAAAAGTTACAATGGAATTAAATAATATCAGATTTATAATAGATTTAACTTTTCACTATTAAGCTCTCTGTTTGCATATAAGTCCAAGTTATATACAGAAAAAAAATTACGTATAAAAAATGCCGAGGAGATCTCAATGTCAATAAAGAATACTGTACATATGAAGAATTGCTATTTAAAGTGTACTATATTTTAATTATTGCTATTGAGATAAATCATAAAATCCATCCAAGTTTGGTAAAATTGTGGTTCTTGTCTCATTGATTTAACTTCATAATTTTTTCAAATATAGCAATTGAAAAGGTTTTATTAATCCACAACTCATTTTGTTATATTAAATATTTGCCTTTTATATTAATAAAATGGAAGCTCTCTGTTCATTGTTTTACAAATGCATGTATCTTTTTAAAAAATTCATATTAGTGGTCCATAGGATTTAAAATTATGAATTTAGTGTTAATCCCAAAGATTGACAATCACTGCTTTAAGCCATATCCTATTTCTGATTACAGTAACAACCTATACCTTTTTAAAATTATTCCTTTTGGTTGTTCTAAATATTGAAGTAATAAATTATTAAAGCTCTATACCTGATTATCTGATTGGGCCTTGTTAACTGTTTGACAAGAGTCTTGGTGAAATCTCCTTAAATTAGACAAAAAGTATAAAGCTTTTTATTTGTCTATTTAATATGTATTAAAATTATAAACTGCCCAGCTATACTAAAGTAGAGTGAAAGATAAAAATAATCTAATACAGTTAAAGCAAAATAGGTGATAATCTGGAAAATAATATACCAAATGTAGAATTCCCAGAGAGATATTTCCTAACCTACCACCTAAGAAAGAAGTTGTGTCTTTAAAGCTAACTTAAAAGATGGGAAGATTGAGGCAACTCCAACCTCCAAGGGATACTATTCCGGAAGGCAGGTATCACACCAGAGAGGATACCACTTCAGTCTCATCAGATGATACTGTTTTAAAGCTGGGACCTGGAGCATCTCCACTTTGTCAGATCTTACCAGACAGGTAAAAACAGTGAGAGAAAGATGATGCCTCTGTTGCCTCCCTTTTATAAGCCACAATCAACACCTCGAATGGCATCTGGAAGAACAAGTGCACTTTGTACAGCAAAACAGTTACATATGTGTACCCAGAAGCATCCATGACTGGCACAGGCAGTAGCTTCCAAGCGATTTTTATGGGCAGCCACATATAGAGCAAATTGCAGTCATCCACACATGGTGTTGACTGTAGCATGAGTAAACATGAGAAAGGATTCCCAATCTGAGAATGGGCACAGTTGGCACATCAGACAAATTTGAGGAAAAGCATCTGACTACAGCTAGCATATGCTGTTTGAGCAGGAACTGTGATCCAGCAGAAAACCAAATTGTGTCCTAGTTCTATCCAATGAAGAGCTACTTCATTTAGAGCTTCAGGTAGTTGGGGATTCAGACTTGACCTCTCCAATCTCCATCAAAACTGACTGGAACCAACTGCAAGGAAAAGAGGAGAATCACTGCAACACCATACCTGCCACTTCAGATCCCCGCAGTTAGGCCAGAAGAATACCATAATTGAAAGCTAATGAGAGGTCAAGAAGGACCAGGACAGTTGAACCACCACTGTCCTAGTTCCACTAGAACTAAGCTCAAGTGCAATTAGTAGTTTTCATGTCCTGGCTGAAATCTGACTGAAAATGTTGCAGATAATCTGTTTCCTCCAGATAGAGTGATGGGAGCTCACAGGTGGTTATTGGGGCATCCCAGGGGGATGAGTGAGGCTCTTTTTGATATCTGTTTTTATGGTTTTGTAATTTTATTTCTATGAGCTGCACAAAATTGTGCTCTAGGACAAACATACACATTTTTAAATAAATAAGCAAGACCAACTTTTGTATTTTGGATAAATTCATCTTGCATTCAGGCCCAGTGCTCAGGGGAAGAACCATATAGAATTGGGGCAGCTAAACCTTTAGTGGAATGATGTTCCATATGATAGGTGCTAGATATAAAGCAATGTGGAGTTCTAACAAGATCATATTAGCATTATTCTGCTATAGGTAGGAGATTTTAAAAATATCTTTTATTTTCTTTTAATGGAGTAGATCACTTAGTGCAGAGTTCAGAAATAATTTATTATAGAAGTAGTACCAACTATCACAACAGTTCTACTACAATTCCTCCAGTGCATCTATTTAAGAATGAGACATTATCTGACAGGGTATAACTGCTTCTTGCAGCTCGGTCATTTGGAT
The DNA here is from genome assembly GCA_032468095.1 of Pareas carinatus. Lineage (NCBI taxonomy): Eukaryota > Metazoa > Chordata > Lepidosauria > Squamata > Pareidae > Pareas > Pareas carinatus. The sequence continues at coordinate 107,227 of JANHFO010003592.1, read as the reverse complement.
GTTTTACCCTTTCTTGTGTCTTTTAAGTTAATTTTAAACTTCAACACAACCTTTAATTTTATGAAAACAGTTTTTCAGTAAAGTAAATTTCAGTGAAGCAATTAACTTGACTGAAAGACTGAAAAATATTTACCTCAACCTAGGCAGTCCTTAGATAATTTGGAAGATTAAATATTTTAATTCTACATCAAAAACTGTTTTCAGAGAGCCAGGTTAATCAACTTTCTGAAATTTTGTCCAAATATTTCATAGGTTGATTAGCTTGGAATATATATAAAACTATATATCACTGCCCTGTCTTGGCCCGCCCTGCCCTTCTGTACCCTTCTAAAAACCTTGCTATTGCTTGTTCTAATTTTGTTGCAGAGTTGTGACTAGTATTTTATATATTGTGAATATTTAGAATTTCTTCCTATTCAGTCTTGTTAAACAAGATACTTCATTTTTTCTTAAATTAAAGGACTGCACAAAGATACTTTGGGGAAAAAGCCATAGTTAATAGTATTATTATCTTCTAAATTAATATTCCTTGATTGATTTCACAGCAAAAAAGTTGTGCCAGTGTTATTAGCAAGCTCCTTTTCAATTATGTTTTATCTATCTGAATTGGTAAATTCAATATCTCTGTAAAAACATTAACAGTGAACTGGTTTATTTAGAATCTGTAGCAACATTAATAACAAATTGTAGTGACGGTTCAAAATTTACTTTGTGAATTATCTATTGGTTTTCAATATTTAAGTAACAACTAAGCCGAAAAGAATAAGGACTGCTATAAAATGTTAAAGTTTAAAAAATTAAAAGTAGAAATATAGTTAGTTTGAAATATTTACTCATATATAATTTTTCCCTTGAAGATCCATATCACCAATATTTACTCAATGAAATTCAGCAATACTTATATTTCTTATTGTTTAGTTGTCAGATTTATATGCCATCTTTTGTAGACAAGGTCAAGATCCCTCCTGATTTTTTTAATCCCCACAATAAAAACTTTGTCAACTAGGTTGGGTTGAAAGAGATTGGCACAATATTGGGGGTAAATAAAATCACTACACCACACTGGGGCACTTAATAATATGAAACTAAATTCTTACCTCCTAATTAACTGATTAAATGTACAAGTTTGGTAAACTACTAAAGTGCAGCAAAAATTGTTCCGGAACTAAGGTACTTACTTCTTATGAGCTACATCAAATGCAATGTGAAGGGATTTCTGTTCATACAGTAGATCTTCCTCTCACTTTTTGCCTACTTGTTCTGGTATCCAGATTTGACATTTTATGAGTCCTTGGACATCTAATACAGATATTTGGCATGACATTCGTGAAAGAAAGAAAAAATCATTGTTATATTGATGAATTGACATATTTGGATTCAATCACATGTCACCATTGGATTATTTTATAAACAATGCTGCAGCTTTCCCTCAGTTTTTTTTCCAAAGAAAAATTAGTTGCCTGTTATGAGTTATAGCTATGCAGGCAGTTGAGTGGGTTAAAGGAAGGATAGAATGTTCCATCTGTTTTGTCTATCAACCAGAGAAACCAAGCAGCTTAACACAAGGTGGAATCTTGACTTCTGCACGAGAGGCAATATTTAGGGACAATATTTCTGAATGCAGAGATATCAATTATGTCAACAAGCAATAGTTGTCCAACATAGAGCCAGGAGGGTGCAGTGGTTAAAAGCAGCACTGCAGGCTATTTCTGCTGACTGCCATCTGCCATTAGCCATCAAGTTCAGCAGTT
>JANHFO010003592.1:70576-88665 GCA_032468095.1 Pareas carinatus | reverse complement strand
CGCCCTACAGGGCGATCTGGAGTGTTCTCAGCACCCTGCATAGCGATTTCCGGGTGCACCGAGATCGCTCCGTGGGACGCTCCAACGCCAAAGGATCGCCCTGCAGACTGAATTGGAGCGTTCCCAGCGTCCCGCGGAGCGATCTCCCACGCTTTTTGGAGTATTCGCTCCATAAAGTCTGTAAGGGAACAGTGAGAAGAAGAAAGCATATGAACCCATGGTGCAAGCCATTTAACATATATGAAATACACCTCTTGGCATTTGTTGGTACTAGAGCACCAAAAACATGTACTTAATTAAAAGCTGTCTGGAATCAAAGTTGATTCCAGGTGATTTCCTTAGCATAACTATTTATGTTTTCTTGGCTATGGTTTTCGTTGCATATGACTATTCAAATTACTGGTGATTTGAATATCCTTCAGGATTTCTTTCTTTACAATCTACAAAATATGTCCTGTGTAGATGCTAACCTTATCTGACCCCGCTTAGCTTGATTTTGGCAAGATCATTTAGATCATTGCTTTTCAACCTTGACAGTTTGAAGATTTGTGGATTTCAAAGATTTCAAGCTGACTGGGGAATTCTGAGATTTGAAATCCACATATCTTCGAGATGATTTAGATGCGACATTGCTAAACTATCATAAAAAATGGAACTTTGCAGAAATGCATTCTAGGCTTACTCGTCTGCTAAAAGGAGATTATATTTTTACATTCCTCTTCTGCTGGACGCATTTTTGTGCTAGGACTGGAGGATGAGGCTTTCCTTTTTGGTTAGCCTGCTTTATGGGGAAGGATCAACTTTTATGTATTTGCCTGCATACAGTTATTATTTTTGCAATGAATTCCAAGCTAGTGTACATGGCTGAAACAGGCTTGTGCAGATTCAAAGCAGGTTTGGGCATATTGCTTGGGCCCTTTCCACACAATTACTACTTCCTTCATCAAATACCAGTCATTTTACCTTTTCTTTGAGTAGGGTTGTATTACTATGTCACACGTACCATAATATAGTAATGCAATACTATGCCTGTCCTCTGGCAGGGAGTCCACCTTTTGGTATAATTGTGTTGCTTCATTGTTCAGAGTTGTAATTTATGCAGAAATGCTTGGCTGAGAAATAGTGACCCAGAGGGCTTTATCCCTGAATGGAAATTTGAACCTGAGTCTAACAGTCCTCTTAATCGGTATAGCACAACGGCACTTAAATCCTAACACCTCTGATGCATTTAATCCCTAATCAGAAGTTTCTTCCTTTTAGTCATGTGGACCTTTTAGAGGTTTGTCTCCTGGAATTTAGCATTTTAGGTCATTTTTCAAAAACAGCACTTCTTTGCAAAATCCTAAGTGCAGATTTTTTTTCCTTGAAGGAATGGATAGCTGATGTATTTTTTTTAGGAAAGACAAGCTAGAAAATATTTAGAGATATTTCCAATATAGGCAACTCACTCACTCTGGGGATTGTGGCAAAAATAGCCACCTCATAAAACTGTGACACTGCTGTGATCCTAAATCAAGATTGGAATTATTTTTGTGTCCTGTAGGACATAACAGAAGGAAAGGATATGGAATCATTATGTGATGTGTACATAAAATATGAATGCTATTTTCGAGTTCCTAAAATGTCAGGCAAAGTGTATATTGGGGTTTAGCTAGCTAGGTAATCAGTCCACTGTTGTTGTTAGAAAGGATTTAGTCTTAAATGTTTTCAAAGCTGTATCAGATCCTAATATTGAATGACACATGTTCTAAACTTCCCCTAGAATAAAACTAGGCAATATAATGCCCTCTAAATATTTGCCCTTAGTTTAATCTGTCCAAGCAGCATAACTAAGAGCAAAAAAATAGAGACATTTAGGTTCAAAACATCTGGGGATACAGATGCCTAACTGGTTCATCTCATCTACAATATTGGTTTTTTATGCCGTTCCCCGTATTGTGTTTGTTGGCTTGTAGACAGATGTCCTAAGGGTAGAATTCTGTTCTTAGAGAGGAAAAGGAAAAGAACTGCATTTGGCCATTCTTTCTTTCTCTTCTGCCTTCCATGCTGTTCCGTGAAAAACTGTTTTGGATCTTGGGAGATGCTTCAGATTAGTGCATTCTTCTGTCCTTCTTTCAGTGGTTCTGGGTGCTTTTTTGCTAGATGATGGTCACTTCTGAATCAGTGAAACTGTGCTTGGGCAATGCTTCAGTTACTGATATATTCCGTTTTTCTTAAGGGAAAGGATAGGTTTATCTGGAATATATAAATTAGTTAAACAATTGAAAAGGCTAACTTTCAGAAATCCAGAAACAAAATTAACTATGAGGGAAACATTACGTTTCCAAACCCAGCTTTCCCCGCTGTTGAAATTTTAAAGATGAGAAATCAGTTTTAAGTAAGAATTCGTGACCAAAGGGAAATATTAAACTGAGCCACATTTGAAACATTTTTGCACTTTGGAAAATAATACTAATATATCTTATTTATATAGGCATTTTATTTATTATCACAATTGCATCTTGTGTTATTTCCAGGAAATCAGGGCAAGCTAAGACTTCCTTTAATTTCTGTCCTCACAATAACAGTCCCGAGAGATGGATAGATAAAAAAATGCTGGTACAGAATCATCTAGTAATAATGACACTCAATTAACTATGATGATCGTCCAAACAAAGCTAAGGACCCAAATCTTCCTGGAATTGTACCAATTTAACTTCGATAAAGCAAGGAGACTTGGGTTGCTCATGCTTCTTGGGGTGATGGGTTGAGGAATTCACTGCACACAGAAAGCCTGTTGCTTCGAGCATACTCCTTAAACCATTAACAAAGTACAAGAACTTTGAACTGGTTGTATTAATCTTTTATCTAGAAATAGGTAAGGGAGGCTTGAGCATTGTGCATGAACTCTGACTCAATTAATTGACAACCTGTTTGGGATTTTCCCTGTGTTAATGTTTCACAGGTCTCTAGAAAACAAGCTTAATTTTCTGTTTTCTTTTACTGCTATTACATCAGTGACTTTACCTCTAGCATTACTTTTTTGTTGAACCAGTTCCAGGGGGTGGGTGGGAAAGGAGATTTTTTGACTTTACTCATATTAAAGTTTTTTAGGAAATGGTTTACAATGAAGATTCTAATTGAGGATTAGAAAAAAAAGAAAGCACCCACTGCCAGACAGCATCTTGGAGTTTATCAGGCGCTAAGCACAAAGTGTCCACAGCTCATTTGTCAATCCGGCTATTATGTAGCACATTCATATTTGCAAAGAATTCTGTCCATGAAGCCCAACCGGATTCTTTGGAAGAGGCCCAGGATAAACTAATTCAGGAGCCCCCCTCTCCCCTGGTGTCTGAAAGTGTCCTCAGATATCAAATTTATATCAATCACAGGAAGTCTTGGCAGTCAAACCAGTCACTTTTTCCCCTCACATCTGGAAGTAAATTTTTTTCTGCTTTAAAGGTCACAGGCATCATGGGTAGGGCAGGGATTGAGGGCCATAGAAAACATGGGAAAGGAAGAATAAAACTAGATTTCCACCTTTTTGGAAACAGTTATTTTTAAATGGCCTGGAACGTAGCCAAACTACACAACCCTCTTTCTCTTTCACTCCCTCCTCCTTCCTTCCCGGTTTACATTTGTTGCTGAATGAAATGTGACTGCAAGAATTTTTTTCGGTGCTCGATCTCTTCTTGGGATTTACGAGTACTTTTGTTTGCTGAGAACAATATTTTTACAACAGGATGGATTCAGAAATACATTGTGTCCTAGTGCTGTTTGTAATTTAGGGTTTTATGCTGTTTTTCAACTTTCACAGTCTTTAAGTACCTCACAGATGGGAACTTTTCTTCTAAAGTGACTGATAGGGATGTGTGTGTGTGTGTGTGTGTGTGTGTGTGTTAATGGATGCTTGTGGCTTTTCTTTCCTGCATGACTTGAAATCTTAAGCATTTAGCTTAAAGAAATGGAGGAAACACTTCATCTTCCAGTCTTTCCTCCAGCCCTTCAAACAAGAGCTTGGGGAGAGGTTGTAAAAACAGAACCTTTTGCATTTGATCTACAGGTATTTCTTACATTAGACAAGGGAAGTTGTGTGCTGAAAGCTGCAAAATCTCTGAAGCCTGTCTTGAAAACCAGTTCCATATGAATGGGAATCAAAATTGGCATGAGGTTAATATGTGCCTGTAGAAAAAGGGGATTGCAGAATTTTAGGATGAAAGGGTATGTTTTGATGACCCGGTTTAATTGTTATTATGCAAATAATGATTTATTTTGATATAATCTGACATATGTAATAGTTTTCATTTATAGATGGACTTATATTACAAATCTCAGATTATATCAAAATGAAGCAGATTTGGATTATATATCGCCCAACTATAATAGAGGTAAAATTTTAATTTTAGCCTTTGATCCTAAAAACTTTCTCATATTAAAACATATTTATTTTGAAGGTTTTTTTAGGGCAGTGTTAAAGCAGTATCAATCCCAACTGTTATCGAACATCTAAATTTTATAAGAACACAATATGAACAATGAAAAACTATGCAAAATCAACTCTAGGTATTTAATTATTTGTTATTCAAATTTAGATAGCTGCCCATTTCATATATAACTCCAAGCAGCTTACAAGTAGTTAGAGACAAATATAAAAATGGCAAACAAAAATGTAACCCTTTAAAAATAAGGAAAAAATGTAAAAAGCATAGTATAAATACTAAAATATTTGCAGCAGAGGTAAAAGCATTGCATCCATCAAAACATTCAGGACAGCCACTGCGCCAGGTCTATCACAATCAAGGTTCTCCATGGCTGTTGATATAACTATAGTTTTAAAGCCTTGAAAAAGGCCAACGGGGTCAGCGCCAATCTGATCACTTAGGTGGATGATGTTTCCACCAGGCGGATGCTACAGCAGAAAAGACTTTCCTCTTGGACCCTGTCAAACAGTACTTCCTGTTTGACAGGACCAATAGAATACCCCTCCTGTCAAATTTGTTTAAATAAATAAATACACATTAATTCATTAGTTTTACAAGGTATGGACAAAAAAATTAATAGATCACCCTTCTGAACACTTCCTGCACATCTGGAGCTGCCATTCAAATAATATGCCTTCTGCATCCAGCCCGTATCTTTATCTCCCTCTCAAGAGGAACCCTGGTCATAAACCTTTTTACTCACTTAACACATTTTAAAATGGGAGCTATAAGGATTCATCTCATCTTTCATAGTTTGGGCACACAAGTAGTCCTCAACGTATGACCACAATTCAGCCCATAATTTCTATTGCTAAGTGAGAAATGTGTTAAGTGACTTTTGTCTCATTTTACGGCTTTTCTCACCACAGTTACTAAGTGAATCACTGCACTTTTTAAACTAGTAACACGGTTGTTAAGTGAATCTGGTTCCCCCATTGACATTGCTTGTCAGAAGGTCACAAAAGGGGTCACATGACTCCAGGACCACTGGAACTGCCATAAATGTGAGTCAGTTGTCAAGCATCTGGATGCAAAATCACGGGACCATGAGGATGCTGCAATAGTCCTAAGTGTAAAAAAATGGTTATAAGTCACTCTTTTTTCAGTGACGTTGTAACTTCAAATGGCAACTAAATGAACTGTTGTAAGTCAAGAACTACCCGTATATGGTTCATCGTCAGAAGCTATTGACTATTAATATAAAGTTGTGGCAGTTCCACAATGATTCTGTTTTTCCTATTCTGCCAAGAAATAGGGGTCATTTGGTTAAAGAATCCTATTTTTCTACAGAAGTGTTTTAAGTATACAACAGGCAATGATTCGTGGCTATAAAGGCATAGTTTTTGTAAAGTAGATCCAATGGATATGCAATTAAATTTATTACTGACCAAATAGACACTTTAAATTACTCCAGAAAGTGATCCCAGTCAGCAGTTTAACCCGTTTAATCTCCAGGGCCCCTGTTATATGGTGTATATATCGTTATATCATGTATATATTGTTTACTCTTTAGATTCCTATTCCAGAGTTGCCTCTGGTGCATCAGTTGTAACTGATAGAACATTTACTACTGACGGTAGCATACAGCTAGGAATAGTAGACCTGAATCTAGAAAAATACTGTTCTGCCTGTTCTGCCTGAAATGCCTGTTCAAGAAAGCATTATTTTGCCCAAAATAGTCACGTTTTTTTTTAAATAATTCTTTCTATTTTGACTGAGTTCAACTTTTGTCTCTCATTAATGAATGCCTGTAAGAACTCAAAAGAACCAGAGTTTACTTCACCTACACTTTACCATTTTCCCCAAACAATTTAACAGAAATTGGTCAATGATATGTGAAAGCAGAGTATTAGTAATGAATGTATTTGCTCAATTCTGTAGAATCAAGGCAGTCTGTAACCCAGTATAGAATCTAATTGAAAGAGAGCTGCTTTTTGATGACGAAATGATAGATGGAGGAAGAAAAGATAGGGAACTGGCCTTTGGTTAATCAGAATCATCTACACACATACCAAAATATTGTTTTCTTCAAAAGTGTAACTTCACAGGTTGTTTTTTTTTGAAAAACAGGTTAATAGTCCCTATATCCAAATACTGTCACTTGAAAAAATAGGCAAGAACTAAGGAGAACATATACGATCATCTGTACCTATCCATAAATTTCTATAAATATAATCTGCCTAAAGTATGGTGCATATACTGTATTATACAGCCGTTATTTCATTTGCAAAGAAACGAGTAGGAATTTCTTAAGTTGGATGGCATTAGTCAGGAAATTATATAAGAGTTATCACAAGATAACTCTATAGAAAGTCTTATCTTTCCAACATGTCCATCACAGGACATTCTTGTTCTTAAAGTTAGGACACTGAGTACATGACAGTTGGAATTTAAATTTAAAAAAAAACACGTTCCCAATATTAGAATGATTTAAGAGCACATCTCAGTGAAATTTCAGTAAGAAGAATATAAATACATCTGCTCCTAGCCCTACCTAGAGCAGTAATTTATGTCATATTTCAAATCCACCGGCTTCAGTGTGACCCTTATTTTGAAATTCTTTTGAAACAGTTGTGAGTCAATCATACTATTAGCTTTCCAATCTATTTAGCTATTATAGTCTGTGGAGATTAATCTGTTTTCCTATGCATGTTTGGGGAAAAATTAAAAGTGTGTTAATTAGACAAATTTTCTCTATAGGGATTTGTAGAGAAATAGAAAGAAAAGACCATTTTTATGTGACGTTTCATATACTTGATACAAATTTTTTTATAAGCAAGACATTGAACCCAAAGATAATTAATGGTTCTTTTGTAAGGGGTAGTTCTTTGGATTTTACCATACTGTTCTACATTGCTCAGGCTATATTCATGCTATTACGATACTCTACCTCTCTTTTTTCTACACTTTCTGTAATTGGATGGGCATCTGCTGAGAAGAAACAGACAACTTCCTTTTCACAATGCAGTGGTTTTAAAAGTACACACTTCTCACCTGATTTCATTCAAGATAGGGGGGAAAGAGCTACAGTTTTATGGGGGTTGTGATGGAAGGCCTGGAGCTGCTACTGCTTTCTTCAGCTTCTCCGTTTCTCTTAATTTTAACCAAAAGCCATTTTTAACTGGACTGTTTCCAAGTCTCATGTAACCCCCTTATCTCTGATCTATATTCCGGAAGGTTAATGGGATAGTAAAGCCTTCTTAAAGATAGATAAATGTGTTCCAGTTTCCTCAGGACGTTTTTCTTTCCCACCCTGCAGAGGTATCTTATTAAGCTCCCTACTAGTGTCATTATTAAGTTTTCATGTGTTTCTCTGCTTTGATGCTAATCTTTGTTCTTGCATTTAATTCTGTTCTGTACAGCACCAATGTGGTTATGAATTATTCTGAAATTGAGTCTAAGGTTCGAGAAGCAACCAATGATGATCCATGGGGACCTTCAGGGCAACTCATGGGGGAGATTGCCAAGTAAGTAATTTGGTTCAGCACTGTTGAACATCTTTAAGTATATATGCCATTGCTGCTTCATCGCTCCTGAAGGATATAAATAAATTAGTGTATTGATGATGGAAAAGAATGATCACAAGCAATTATTTTTAAATACAGGTTCTCGTTTAGTGACCATTTGCAGTTACACTGGTGATGAAAAAGTAATTTTACAACCAGTTAACACTTCACAGGACTGTAAAGCAGCTGAAGATTATATTATAAACATGCTCCCCTTTCACTTACTGACCATTTTGTTTGAACTGCTAGTCTCAATTGTGGTAACTAAACGAGAACTACCCGTGTTCCTTGTATTAAGTAACACTTAATATTTCTTTTGGATAAGAATCTTATAATACATTTTTCAAATATATACAATCTAAAAATTGGGGCTACTTTGCAATCATGCTTTCCCAGAAAGACCACATGATTGCCATGTTGGATTAAAATAATAAGGGTGTCTTTATTTTTATTTTTTTCATTATTGTCAATGGAAAGACATCTGCATAGCTAATTCTGTATATGAAATCTGTATAAATGGTCCATAGCTCTTCATTGCTGATGGAGGCTTAACTCAGAGCAAGTCTGCCATCTGCTGTCAAATGCAAGTACTGACATAAAGTAACACCATTTATTATAATTCTCGTTCTCCTTCTCCCTTGTTCTTCCTCGTTTTCATCTTTTTTCTTCTAGGGCTACTTTTATGTATGAACAGTTTCCAGAACTTATGAACATGCTTTGGACACGGATGTTAAAAGATAATAAAAAGAACTGGAGGAGAGTTTACAAGGTATGTAGAGTAGTGATTTTTTTGTATTAATTTGTTAAAGACTTAATTTTGGTGTAAACTTCGAATACTGAAAAACACATCTGAATGTTTTATTTTTACCACAGTGTCCTCTAGCAATTAACTCAGTTTTGTGCGTTCATTAACATAATATCTGTGCTAAACTTCACAGGTTTCCATATCCTCTGTGTGCAATTAGTAGATCTTGATTTTAATCAAGTTAATTCTTTTTCAGTATGCGATTTTAAGAAACTAGTCTGCTTTGAAAACCAAGGGATTGGGGTGGGGCTGTTGTTTTTATAAAAAGGCTCTTAAATTGAATTCCTCCTGGCAATTTTGATTTTTATTGCTTAATAAAAACCAAATAAGGGATCCTCTGTAACTTGATCTTCTAAATCCCTCCTAGCAGTCCACTAGTAAGAGATCCAGTTTTAAATATTTGTTCTGAATGTTTGCTTAAGAAATTCAATTTGAAGCTGTTAAAGGAGCATTCTACATTTATTTCTGATATTTTTTATATATTCCATTTTCTTTTCAATGCACAGACTTATTTATTACATTTTATATTGTTTTCTCTTTTCTCTTACTTGGCATAGAACCAGTTGGTTATCTCTTATTTTGCTCCCACTGTTGGCCCAGCTCAGTTTATTTCTTCTATATTTGCTCTTCTACTATACTTGCAGTGAAATTCAAGTATCCCAAATATCATATTTTATCTTGCAGCACTAAAAAACTTTAAATTTAGAACCTATATAATCCGCACAATTCTGAAGCTGTTAACTTTTTAAAGATAGGAACTTTATGCCAGCTTCGTATTGTGATTATTTGCTCTAAATATATATAAATATATATTCTTAGAGCTTCATAGAATGATCTGTTTGCTTTCAGTTGTTGCAATTTATAGATTTGTTTCTGCTGATGGTGAGTGACTTCTATCCGTGTGGGTGTTCCATTTTGTTTCCCTGGTTTTAGGGAATTAAAAGAGGCAAATTCTGGAAGCTGCAGGAAGTTTAGTGAATTAACATACTTTAAAAACTTATTTTTGTTTTGAAGTTTGCTTACATTTATCTGAAAATACTGAATTTTATACATCAACACATTTCCTGCAGAAAACTGCATAGAAAAATTGCTGTAAAATTGCTTTTAAATGGAAAAACACTGGGGAATAAAGTAATTGCAAAAAAGAGACACAAAAGAAAATTGTTTCAGTCTTTAGAGTTCAGAACGTTTTTCCCCAAATTGCCTTAACTGCAATTTTTTCCCCTCCTAGAAAAAAAATTATTCTTCAGGCAAATATCGTATGAATTAATGTTCACCATTTATTCCTTTGTCTTAGTGCAAAACACAGATTTACATCCACATAGTCTATTGCTAGCAGTTCTGCAACATTTTTAAGTTGGCTCATTTTGATCAGAATGAATCCTACTTTTCTTTCTAATTTTTGCATGTTTAAGCTTTCCTTTTCATTGCAGTTTGAAATACTGATGGCATTTTTCTTGCAGTCATGAGGTGCTTTGTATTTTTATAGTCACTACTGCTGCTATCTTACCTCATAAGGAATGGATCAGAGCGTGTTGTTACAAGTGCCAGAGAACACATTTATGATTTGCGATCCCTGGAAAATTACCACTTTGTAGGTAAGTGATAGAAGAATCTTATAAGCAAATTAAAGGAGTTGTTGGAGTTGTCAGTCACCTGAACCAGCTTAGAAGCTTCCCTGCTCTAATTAGAATGTGACTGTTGCCGGTTGTGTGAAGAGTGCAGAATCCAAGACGTGGGACCCTAGAGTATTAATTAGTGAAGACAAGAACTTGCAGAAAAGACCGGCTAATAACAACAGAACCAACACAACATGAGTGTTTGGGTTTATATTAAAATATGCACTAGAGACTTGTTCCCTGTGGTATATATAAAGGAATAGCTTTAATCATCTGGGAAGAAACGTTAGAGCTCCAAAACCTACACATCTGTTTGAAGCTAGGGATTCCCCCCCTCCCCTCCAACCAGATAATATGTACTGGCAAGGCCAGTGTTTTTCTGAATAAAAAAGGGGCTTCGAGGGGTGGAACAAGTTTTAGTGTGTAGTTGTACTTCAGCTGATAAGACTTTAAAAATACAGGTTTGAAGCAAGATAGAAAGCTAGCAATTAGCATTTAAAAAAACCTGATTCCTTTTTTTCCTTTTCAAATACCCCACCCCTTCCTAAAGACTTGAGAAGCGAGGTTGTTTTAAGTGGGTTGAAACTTGACAGGAAATGTGTTTTCAAGCATCATTTTTTTCATTTTTTTTTAAGTAAGCTTTTTGAGTAAATCAATGTGGGTTAGTAAACTGTAGAAACTAAAATTGTGCTCTAATGCTGTCTCTTTAGGTAAAGATGAAATATTGGCTATAAAAAGTATCACTTATATTCAATAAATAAAATTGCTTTACACTACATAACCTTAGCCGTTCTTGGATTCATTTTATATAGAGATATCTCCAAATGCTTCAGGTTAAAGACTGTTCCCAATTTCATATTTGTGTGCGCCTCTTTTCAGATGAGAATGGCAAGGACCAAGGTATAAATATACGCCAGAAAGTGAAAGAAATGGTAGAATTCGCCCAGGATGATGACAGACTCCGCGAAGAAAGGAAAAAGGCAAAGAAAAACAAGGATAAATATGTTGGAGTTTCTTCAGACAGTGTTGGAGGATTCAGATACGGTAAGTCCAGCCTAATGGAGAGGATAGGTGGTAGTTTTAGTGACATACAGTGGTACTTAAAAGTTAGTGAACCCACTTGAATTTTCAGTATGTCTGCATAAATGAAATCTGAAACCTGACCTGTTCACATGCAAGTCCTAAAACTAGATAAAAACCCAGTCAAACAAATGAATCAAAAATCTATACTTGTTCATTGATTTATTGGCAAGAAATAAGTATGAAATACAGGTGAAACAGACACATAATGCATGTATATGTACAGTACATACATAAACACATCATAATTTGAATGAAGTTAATCTGATATACCTAAACATCTCTATCTCAGAGTGGTACACAGTTAATGATGGTAATTGAAACTGGGAACTCTGTTGTTAAGTGCCATGTTCATAAAGCATAACATCACATGACCATGCCAACTTAAAGTGGCAGTTCCAGTTGCTTTCATTGGAAAAACCCCACAAGGTCCTTTGGTGCAACATCCTGTGATCACCATTGACTTTGTGAAAGCCGGCAGTGAAGGTTGCAAATGGTGATCACGTGACTGCAGGACTTTCTGACCATGTAATTCAGAGGCAAGGGACAAGGGGTAGAAAAGCAGACATAATTGTTTCCCTGGATGTTTTATATCTTATCTGTGATCATCTGGTGTGATGTATAAATGGAGCTGTGTGAGCAGAGGTGTGGACTTAGTAATTTCAAATTGAGGAAAATAACCTGCCATAAGTTAATAAAAGTGGGCAGAGAGAAGTTTTATCCATGATTATTCACATAATCTAGTATATCAGTACAGAACATCAGTACTTATACCTCAGCAATTATAACTGGAATTCTTTGGGCCACTGTTTGATGGATTCTCCCCAAAAGAAATTAAATGAGAAGCTACTCGACATTATTATGATATAAATGACATAAAATGATTTTTATATGAGAAATAAATAATCTATTTGGCCAGTATATTTTTTTCAAATTAAAAGAATTTGGCCAGCAAAATCAAATTTTGAGAATTTTAAATAAATCTGCAAGGGATTATATTTTATACTTTAAATCTTCCCTCTTGGCTACCTAAGCTATATGGAATTTAAACCTAACCACTTAAAACTGTATTTAAAAACAACTGAGGAAAACTGGCACCTTCTATTACAGTTCACAGCCAGTTGGCTCTCTTGCAAAGCAAATTTTGTTTATGTAGCTATTGGGGGAAAGGGGTGGGGTGAGGGTGTGAGAATGGGGAAATTAAAAACTCCTAACTAGCACATAAGGGGATAATGTGCTGCATCGTCATTAAAGACTTTGAAGAGAGTTTAAAATTGTTAACTGAGGCTAGAAATATTGCCGCCTTGCAGGGTTTGGTATGAGATCCCCATGACAGCCTGGTTAAAGTGTACTAATGAACATTTATTATATTTGGACTTTTATTTGTCATACATGCTTTATATGAGCCTCATTTTGTTGGGCAGAAAGAAGGATGCCTTTCTATTTGCTTTTACAATGTTTACCTTAGCATATTTGTCAGTAACAACGTTTTTTAACTATATTTTCTGAAAATAGAACATTATTATCTGTGATATAATGTATTATATTTTAATTCAGCTCTGTAAAAATGTTTAATTTTTTTTAAAAAAACTCAGAATAAAGTTCCATCGAGTAAAACTGCTAGAAGTAGTATTTTAGGGTTAATCGCTTTTTTCTTTTCTTTCATTCTTTGACTATCTGTCTACATTACGTAGGTGAAAGATACGATGCTGAGCCCAAGTCAAAATGGGATGAGGAATGGGATAAAAACAAAGGTGGATTTCCTTTCAGCGATAAACTAGGTGAACTGAGTGATAAAATTGGGAGCACAATTGATGACACCATCAGCAAATTCCGAAGGAAAGACAGGGAGGATTCTCCAGAAAGATGCAGGTATTTCTGGCATTGGTCTGTTTTATGTAGTTCTTCTAATAGTTCTTTTAATGAGCTTTTAAATAATTGTTTCCTGAAAAATTACATTTTATGTGTTGACTATCTTCTTCAAAGTGGTTTATAATCTAGCGTTTTAATATAAGATATGCACGTTTTCTTGGCAGCAATATGAAAGAAATTTGTAATTTTCTTTTTCTAGGTTGCATTTCCTTTTCCCAATTTATATCACAACCTGAATATTTTCTGGAACTCTGCTCAACTTACACCCATTGTTCAGCAATCATTCAAAATTGCATCGGCGCTGAACGCATGGTGCTTATGACTGACCCTCAAGAGTTCTGACCATCCCCATAACCCCTCCATCAGGTGATCACAATCTGAATGCCTCACAATCACATGATCACCGTTTGCAACCTTTCCTGCTGGCTTCCCCAGAAAACGAGTTGGGAATTCAGCAAAGATTGCAAACTGCTGGGGTAAGTTTCCCACACTCACACACCATCTCCCCTCTGTGTCACACTGCACTGATCACTCTCACATGCTCTCTGAAGCTCCCCCACCTCTTGGGTACCCTGTGCATCCTCCATGAGCTTCACCACACCACTCTCACGCCTTACTGACCCTCACCACACCTCACACATGCCCTCACCATGCTTCCCTTTAGCCCCCTGTACTCTCACTACATCTCCCTCACACCCCTACGCCACCTCCAGTCCTTGTATGTGCCAAGCTGGATAATATTGAGAAGTATCGACATGTTTCCTTCTGTCGTCTCTGTTATTGTCTTATCTTTAATATATATATATGTGTGTTCAAGAATACAGGTAACCTTTGTGTATTCAATGCGCATTATAGCAGCCTTCCTTTTTTATGAATTCTACCGGTAAGCATAACTTGTGATTTTAGTCCAACCCGTCCCTTTATTGTGGTTTATATTTTATTCCAGGACCCTCACAACCTCTCACGCTAGATGGAGCAGTTGCACTTCCATCACTCCTGATTGACACCATCCAACTTGTAGTCCTAGGCTTTGGTTCAACAAATACTGTTTCAGGCAGGCAGGCAACATCTCAATTGAAAAAAAAAATAGTTCCATAGGACAGGGCATCAAAACAAAACAAAAGCTTTTAGTCTAATATTGCTTGAGTTGGTTCTGCTTCTTCCAGATCCATAATGATTCCTCCTACAGCTCAGGATGTGTCGGGGTTTATCCTTATGTGCTCAATTGAAAGCTAGAAATTCCCTTGTGAGGTGATCCCAATATATACCAATTACTTTCCCAGTTTGTGTAGGATTTGATCTGACTACACCACAAAATCAAAATGTAAGGAATGATATGCCAATGTGGCTTATGTGCATTGGACTTATTTAGCCCATTTTATTTGAAAATTATTTCATATGATACACTACTAGTTCACCCAGTTGAAGATTACAAAGTATCAAACAGCCCTAAAGAGTTTTAGTAGTTATATAGATACACAGTTCTTTCCTGGAGCAGAATAACTTCTATTTTACCTACATATTGCTACTGCTATTGCTCTTCTTTAGCATTAGTATATATGTTATCTATTAATACATAATACTTTAATATCAATATACTATACTATATTAGTATTTTTAGCATTTATAACCATTGATAAGCATAATCAGGCTCAGGTGAAAGGGTCCACTGATTGGTTGATAGACTCTAGTCTCACTTCTATTAAAGTCTGCTCCAAATTTAACTACTCTCAGTAATATTGCCTCATATTAGTGATAATATTCACTGGTACCAAACCTTTTCCCAAAATAGCTTTCAGTGAAATGTGTTTGTGATATTTTCTACTACTAAGCTGTAACTTATTTTTTAAAAAGTAACACTTTTCCTCAAATGTATTCCAGGCAGTACATATATTGCCCTAAATCATGAGGTGTATGCAAACGTCACTCTTTTTACTTCGACAAAAAGAATTTGCTTGCTCGCTCGTAAATCTGGAATGTCTCTTGCCTGGCAGTTGGGTTTTGGGTGCTAAGTCTAAGTTTGATCAGGTTGAATCGTGATTTCAGGGTAGTGTTGCTGATTTTTCACTTCCTTTCTATATCCCATGTGTATGTTTTATTGGATACATTTTCAGATTGCTTGTTTTATGATTATCTCTTTTAACATTTCTTACTGAGCAGCTTTGGAAATGCTTTTGTATTTAAAAGTAGGATATGAATGAATGAGCAGATTGCAATAGTACAGCTATAATGTGGCTTGAAATTTTCCTATATTTTAGTAAGGACTTGAGGAATCTCTCCTTCCTTCCCTCCCTCGCTCCCTTCCTTCCTAAAGTATTCTTGATGTATTTATTCTTATTTGGTTGCTGCTGCTAAGCCCTCCTATTATTCTTCCTCTGTAATCTGTGTTGGGAAGTGCTAGGAATTATGATCACTGATTTTAATGAATTAAACTACCTTTGCCGGCAAACAGCTAATTTACAGAGATGCAATGGGGATACATAACTAAGTAATAGTTATAATAATAATAATAATAATAATAATAATAATAATAATAATAATAATAATGGTAAGCCTGAAACACTGTTTAGTCGGAAACAAAGGCTTTCCCAGAGGGATACTGAACAGTAGTTTGTGTGCCTCCATGCTGACAATAAGACAACCTTCTTTAAAAGAAAATGGTTTAGTGCTCTGTTGCATTATTCAACACAAACATTTTGCAGCTAATTCTTGTTTGAAAACACAGTTATCTTTCAAGCTACCTCACAGCATATTCTTATTATTCAATGAGGCAGCTTGAGGTATAACGTGAGCTGCAGTTTTGCCTTATCCTTCCTTTCGGGAAAAGCACAAAATTTTTGTGGATCAGTAAGCCTTGTGTTCCTCATAAGCCAGAAATCGTAATTGCAGCCAATATAATCTTTATAATAGAATCTATAATAGAGTTGCCTTAGCATGCAGATAAGTAACGTATAAGTTTAATAAATGAATAATCATATACAAATTGCATCTTGAGTAATACATTGTAACATGGTCATTGTAAATCATAACGTTTTGGTGAAGATCCAGTATTTCCAATGTCAGTAACCTAAAGGGAAACAAGAATGTTTTCAATCAGTAGAATTGATAGTGATAATTCTGGCAATGATTCAGCTCATCATATTGATTGGCCAACCCAATCAAGTGTGCAGGTAATGAGATTTGATCTCTTAAATAGAAATGATCTAAACAGAAACTTTTCTGGTTTTATGAAATCTTAACCATAAAACTGATTAAACATTTGGTCCGATATTGCATTGTGTACGGAAATTTGTTTAGGCCATTGCATAAAGCTCTATCAGGTGCAAGAAATCAGGAACCAGGATAGAGGTCAAAAGTATTAAACATTTATTTCATGCTACCTATAGACAAAAATCTGAACTACTAACTGTCAAGATGAATTGGTGCCAGACAAGAGTAAACGGATTTCAGGTCAGCCTGGACTTAAATGTCTCACAGAGCATAGAGACCCTTGAGCTGAGTCTGGTCGTCTCCTACAGTGTCAGATTTGAAGAATAGAATAGAATAGAATAGAATAGAATAGAATTCTTTATTGGTCAAGTGTGATTGGACTCACACAAGGAATTTGTCACTAGTGCATATGCTCTCAATGTACACACGAACTACAAGTGACATCACAATCATAATAATAGAATACATCGTGTCATAAAATACATTCATCGTGTCATGAGATACATTTTTGTCATAGGCATAAAACAGTCATAAAATTCTAGATAAGCAATCTACAAGTCATACTAGGATACTGAATAAAATAACTATAGATTGTAGGATGCAAGCAACAAGTAATTTTCCTACAAGTAAGAGAATAGGTAATTAGATTAGTTTAGATTAGAATTTTATAGAATTATATCGAGTTAGAATACTATAATTTATAATCAAAATGTTATAATTACTTAAACAAAAAAAATCCAGTGAGGACTTTAAGCAATAATTCCCACAATAATAAAAATAACAAACGGGTTGGAAGAGATTTTAGTTTTTCAAATAATACAATTTGGATTCCTTGATTAAAATTGCAGTTTAGAAGATGCTTACAAGATGATTATAGCACTGAATAATTTCTAGAAGTGTGTAAGACATTTCAAAGAAGCGTTTCAGAGTTGGGATAATTCCAGGTGGTTGAAACAATTTCAGAAATAAAATTGGAATTGCTTTTTCAAGTTGACATTGCACTAGTAATTATCTCTTCAATCTCTTTAGTTGTGCCTTCATATAATAGCTAATAGCTGTGTTTTTATTTTAATTTTCATAGTGATAGTGATGAAGAAAAGAAATCCAGACGAGGTAAATCACCAAAAGGTGAATTCAAAGATGAAGAAGAAACGGTGACCACAAAACACATCCACATTACACAAGCCACAGAGACCACCACAACCACCAGGCACAAACGCACAGGAAATCCTTCCAAAACCATTGACTTAGGAGCAGCTGCCCATTACACAGGAGACAAAGAAAGTCCAGACCAGAATGCTGGAGATTACACTCCACAGTCTACAGCTAAGGTAAGAGAGTAACCAAAGAGACCCCTCTGGGTTAGAATTGTCATTCCTCTTAATCCATATTGCTTTTGTAAGTAAGTAAGTAAGTAAGTAAAATTTTATTTATACCCCGCCCTTCTCCCGAAGGACTCTGGGCGGCTTCCAGGCATATAAAAACATACATGTAACATAAGACATATTAAAAATACTAAAAACATTATACCAAGCCT
>JANHFO010003592.1:38029-50989 GCA_032468095.1 Pareas carinatus | reverse complement strand
GAGAGGAAAAAGAGGACTTTTCTGTATTTCTGGTGTTGGCATAAGCTAAGGATTAAATTCCAGAATCTGAAGAGTTGGAAGGGACTTTAGAGTCATGTAGACCAGAGGTACCCAATCCCGCAGCCCACCTTTGGTCCTTGAGCTATTCTGAACTAGGCCTTGGAAGTGGCAGGCAAGCACGCGTGTGTACATGCTCCACTTGTGAGAGTGGCAGGCGTGCTTGCCCACCACTCGCAGGGAACCATCCCCTGTCCAAAAATGTTCGAGAACTCTTTTGTATACCAATCACTTGCTCAATAGAGGGTTTACCACATTGTTTCTGACTGATGACCATAAAACTTTGTAGTTTTATCCCATTAGTTCTGGTCTCCTCTCTGAGACAATAAAGGATATGTCAGAATCCTGACAAGATGAATGTTACATACTTTAAGACTATGAATGTATCTTATACTTCTTGATTATGCCTATATATGCCTATATTTACAAATGATCATGGTTTTATTTGTTTATGCTTATATATTCAAACCGACTTTGAATGTATCTTGACTGTATTCTGTTGTGTATGTACGTAGTTTGAGCACTATCACTTAAGATCCTGACACACATGGCGAAAATAAATAAATTCTGATTCTTATTCCTCTATGTGAAAAAAAAGTCAATGCCATTTTCAGATATTTGAAGACTATTATCATATTGCCACGCAGGCATCTGTTCTCCCACCTAAACATAGTCAATTGTTTTTAAGTGCTTCTACTTTCCTGTCCCCTTACTATCCTGGTAGCTTTCCCCTGAATTAGATTGTCAGTGTCCTTTGTGATCTGTGATCCCTTACTGTGCGATCTCTGTAGGTTATTCCTGTGTCAAATTCTAAATCATTAAAGCAATGAATCTCACAACTCTCAACATTTTTTTTCAACGTTTCCAGCCTTTGCAAAGTGTTAATCCAATGATACAGAAGCCTAATCCACTATATAATCTGGGCACAGAGATGGTCCCCAAAAATGCAAGCAAAACTCTGCCTTCAACTTGGTCTGATCCCAGTGTAAATATCAGTTTGGACAATTTAGTTCCTGGTATGCAGCCTTCAAAACCCCAGCAACCATCACTGAACACAATGATTCAACAACAGAGTAAGCGACCCTTCTCTCCTATATCTTCATGCATGTTTCTAAAGCAGATCCCTTTGAATGAGTTTGCGTGGGATTGAAATACCATCGTTTTGAAAATATTTCACATGACTTCATTTTCAGTGCTTCTACTCTTTTCTGTCAGTAGAGTTTAAAATAAATGTAGGGATTTGCCAGTTCAGTAGTAAATTATGATTTTGCACCCATAAAATACTAAATACAATTTCAAAAAGGGGAAGGGGGAGCCAAATGGTGATTCTTCTGTCTGGCAAACCGCTTCCAGTAAAACTAAGCAGTGCTGGATTGAATAAGGGCCTGGTGACCGTTATAATGCTTCCTTTAAAGCATTATCTAGGGAAAGAATAGACAGTGGTGCAAAAGGAGTCTGGATTAAGGAGTGTTGGAAAATGAGAATGAAGCTTATTCAGGTGATTGCCACACTGCTATATCCTGTTGTACAATATAAATCGGTAGTACTCACAGTTATGGTTGGTTGATTTGCGTTAGCTTTAACATATCTTTAAATGTTGGGAATGCACAGCCTCAGCATGAATAATATTTCCAAGTATCAGACACTGATAACTTTTTATTTGTCTGTTTTGGATCTGAACTTTTTGTAATCCACCAGTATGTATTGTGGTTTGCCAATAGGCAGCAGGCAAGCACAATCGTAAGTAATGAAATGATGTCGTCTTGAAAGATCACAAAGTGTAGCCATCTTAATCTAGTGATGTATCCTACCCATTTACTTCTTTTGTCGGCCTCTTTTCTCAAACACTTGGGAAATCCCAACTCCATCTCTCCAGGCAATAATTGCTCTTCTTCCTAATTAGAACGTCTTCCAGTCAGAGATAAGGGAAATTCAAGCAGAAAAGGAAATGAGGGTGTGCTTTTTTTAATGAGGCTAGGAATGTGCTATAGATGTAGATCACTAAACATCAAAATATGTTGATAGGGATTTTGATGAAGGAATAGAAAGAGAAGCTGAAATTTGGAGGCAGGAAAGCTACGAGAAGAAGAAGTTAATACTATATAGTTAGACATTAGAAATGTCTGAAGTGGTGCTCTGAAGATGTTGACTTTATTTTTTATTGATTTGAACCTTTGATTTGAATACATCTCCAGGGAAAAGCGAGAGAAAGATTTGCCTTAAATAAGCAAGACAGCAAGCATTTAAAATGCTTTACTTAATCCACATTTTTCTTTCAGATATGCAACAACCTATGAATGTGATGACTCAGAATTTTGCAACTTTGGGCCTCAACTCACCCCCCAGCATGATGCCTCTTCGACCTCCAGCAAACCCATTAATGGCCAGCCCTGTTCCCGTGGGGATGGGAATGCCCACCACAATGACTAGCACAGTGGGGATGGCTTCCATGGGAGGCCCTAACCCTATGGTGAACCAGGGCATGATGGGAATGAATGTGAACATAGCAATGCCAACTGCTGGAATGGGCTTGTCGGGTACAATGGGCATGGGAGTTCCCAATATAGCTGTGGCATCCTCTATGACTCCTGGAACTGTGCAACCTAAGCAAGATGCCTTTGCCAACTTTGCCAATTTTAGCAAATAAAGATGATAAACCAATCAGATCGAATGAAGGATTTTAGCTGCACAAATAAAGCTGGGATAAGGGTGGAAAATGCTGATCAAATGCTTTTTTTCCTTCTTTTTATTGCTTATTTTAAAGGAACCCACATAAGAATCCAAAGGTCGTTTTTTTTGTTGAACTCTAAAACTACTTTTGTTCAAGTTTTGGAATTGAATGTTCTTCCAGTGAATTGACACTGCAATGTCTAGGCCATGTTTTATAATGGGACAATTCCAAGCTTTTCTGGTAGCAGCAACAGTTTTAACTTTGAAACTTATGGAAAGAATGGAATTTGGGGGTAAATACGTGTGAAACTAATTTTATACTTGATTTCTTTCCCCCCATTGGAATCTGTTTTATCTTAATTGGATCCATTCCTTTTCCTACCACTGAGTCAAATTTGAAGTCAAAGTATGTTGATCAATTTTTTATAAGAAAATATATATATATATTTTTGTCCAAAATGGCTTACATATGTGATTATGGCTAATTCAAAGAGACCTGGAATGTATATATACTTTTGCTACTCTTCCAGCAACACTGCTGTACTATCCAAATTTTTATTATAGACCTCTTCGAGCAATTTGCCTATGAATAAAGCTGGGGCAGGAGGGATACGCCTGCCAGGTTCTGCTGTACAACATTCAGTGCAGGGCTGGTGGGACACATTCTCCAGAGCTGCTACATGGTTTCCTTTTGGAGAACTCTTATGTATAATTTGGAATTCTTTTAAAGTTGCTTTCTGCAGTTCTGCATCAGCGGCCAGTGGCATATTCCCTAGCATATGGGGGCTATTGTTTACATCACTGATAGTCAAAAAGACAACAATATTTATTCTTCCTTTCTTTCTTGCAACCTTACAAAAAAAAAACCAGGCTGACTGTCTTTTAAGTTAATGGTAATCATCTTCAAACATTTTGTCAAGCCAATAACATTGAATTTTAGATTTTATACAATTGTTGGCTTTGTTTTATGTAAATATGGCCTTAGCAATTGCAGAATCCAATAGAGAGGAGTTAAATATATATAAATATATATATATTATTATTATTATTAAAGGAAACCTGTAGCAGTCAGATTTTATGAATCAAATGAAAATAAAGGAAGTGAATGAATGAATGAAAGAATTTTTTTTCCTTTACCTGTTTAAAAGAAAGCCTCCATTTAGGATCACCCACATATCATGATTTTTGATCTGGCATGCAGAAATTCAATTTATGTTTGCAAAGTCAGGGCTGCTACTGAAATAAGTACTATATTCTAGGTATAAAAACTTCATTGCTTCCCCCTTTCTTCTGTTGGTTACTTTATTTTTTTATTGTTCCTATTAAATTGATTAAAATTTATTTCCATTGTACTCATAATGTTCTGTTATGCATAACATTAAAGTGTTCATTAAAAGCACTGTTGGGGCTGTTCTTCCTTTCATTCCATTTGATGTTTATGAGAGCAGTTGGGGGGAATAAGGATCATTTGGGTAAAGTAATTTTTATAAATAATTTAAAAATGTTTAATGACTTCTTATCACCCACCTTTCCTATCTGACTCTACTGTTAAAAATTAAAAATGAAACAGCCAAGATATCTTGACCCACTCCAGCCTTGCTAATGCTCCATCTACAACATTTCTAATTAGGCAGAAATTCATGTACTTCAGCTAAGTGGTAATGAAAAGTGATTCATTTGCTGAATAAGAGATGAGAGTGAGTGTAATTAGCTGACTGCGGTTTTTAATCTTTCAACAATTCAGTGTGTTTAAATTAGTTTCATAAAATAGGAGCTTTCAAGTGTTGTTACATCAAAGTAATCAAGACAAGCTTTACTGGCTGAGCAGGACAGATCTTCAGTTCCAGTTTTGAAATCCTTGAACTTTTTGTGGGAATTGTCTTCATAACTTCAACTTGTGACAGATGTTGAGAACCAAAAAAAGAAAAAGCAGGCAAATAGGTCATGAATTGCGAGTGATGGCGGCAGATGTCTTCCATGGAGGAATGGAGACGTCGGAAAGATTTTTAAGCACTAGGATAGCAAGGTACCAAAATCTAGGAAAATAGTCTGTATATACAATGAAAAGACCAGGTTGTTCCACTTCAAACTAGAATGTTTTGCAAGAAATGTGGAACCAAGCTGGGTTAAACCTGGACCAGATTACTGCTTTGGAGCACATTGTGAAACCTGTCAAATATTTTGGTATAAGTTTTACATTTTGATTGTATCCTGCTGTACCTTTTGCATGGACACCGAGGCAAGTAACAATACAATTCAGGACAGGTGGGACGCATAAAAGCAAAACCACTGGCTGCTTTTCCGATCTGATCCTCTTCCAACCTGGTGACCAGGTACCAGACTTTGATACGATTGTAGAATGTGTTTCTGCAAATGTTCAAGAAAGGTAATGGAAAGCAAATACAGGAACTGAGAACTTGGGGACCGTTTTTCCCTTTTGTATGATGTTGTGAATATTTTTCATGGATGGCGGGATTCAAAATATCCTCCCAATAGACGGATTTATTTATTTATTAAAAATTGGATCCCCCTCCCCTCCGGAAATTTAATGACCCAAGTAATTCAGCCCTCAAACAGGAACAAATAATAACAGTGTAGAATAAATCTTATGGGGCAAGTGGTGGCATGTATTTTAGGGAGTTCTTGTTCCGCACTAAATCTATCCCTAGGGTCCATCTTCCATTCTGATGCCAGAATACCGTACAGTATTGGGCACAAAGTAGTAAGAAACTTGGTATATTTCTGACACAGAACTCTCGCCTAAGGTCTAGGCGACGGTGATGCTGATCGCTGAAACAATGCATGCCACCCTTTATAGAAAACTCTCAGAATATATTTCGCCATTTCAGAGCCCTCAAATGATAACTAAGGAATAAATAAGAGATTGATAATGTGGGACTGTTACATATTTGAACAGAAATGGCATCTAAAATTGCTAAATGACTATGGGTGGCAACATCTCTTTTATTTTGATCCATCAACAAAGAACTGCCTAATATTTCTATGGGGAAAAAAAGAACAAAAAGGACAGATTTATCAATAAAAAGCTTATATAATGTAAGCAACCATCCTGTGCTCGGATGACAGTAACAGTAAGAAATACTTAAACCTTTTCTCTCCCCTTTCCCGCCACATCTTCTCAGGGTTTACGTTTCTGGAGATAGTAGGAAATTGAACTGTTTGGCTAATGATCCTAAATGCTAATTATTGAAAGCCTTTTTGAAAGCGGATAATTCTATAGCCAGCAGCACATTACATTTAAAAATATTGGCAGACTTGGGGATCTCAGCATTTGTATTTTTCCCTAGTAAGGAAGAGATTGGCTCGAACTGAGCATGCTCGGTAACAATAGACATCTGACTGACTCAAGATAGGCCGTAATGGAAGGAGAAATAACACTGAGCATTTTGGAAAAGAGCAACAGCAACAATTTTTCTTAATAGCCTCACATGCTTCATATTTTGTTACAAGTTTCCTTTTAATACAGAGTACAATAACCTTTTGTGTAATCTTTGCAGAAATGTTGGCCTAGCGTGCATTCTTCAAAATCTCTTCGGTCACTAGCTTCTTGGCATTCCAAATGAAGCAAAGAATTGCATCAACATCCTACCTATTTGGGATGGGAATACATATTAAAGTCAGAAGAACTTGTGCATTTCCTTGAGATTTGAAATCGTGTCAAGCTAAACTCCATATCTGATGTTGTCTGTGTCGGTCAATAAGAAATTTTACTTAAGAAAGTATATTTTTTAATGTTTGTGGATTTTCACAAGAAAAGAGCCAGGCAATTTATGCCGGTATTTTTCCACCATGACAACTTTTAAGATGTGTGGACTTCAGTTCTTCAGCATGCTGGCTGGGGATTTCCAGAAGGTGAAATCGACACATCTTAAAGTCACCAAGGTTGAGAAACCCTTATTTACAACACTTTGCTATTATGAAAAAGGAGTTTAAACTGCAGATGGGATTGGATTTGAAATCAAGAAAACAGCTGGCGTTCCAGACATTCTAGGTCATGACTTTGTTATCTACAGTATATAGAAGTTCCTCTTCTGTTTCTTTCCTTGGAGATAATCAGAGAATGAGGTTCAATAATTGTACTTGGTTATTCATATTGTGATATTTCTTGTGTTTCTTGCAATTTAAGTACTAGGTTATACTCAGTGGTTATATTTCCAGCACGATATAATGAATTCTGTTATCTATAACAAATGCCAAATATATTCATGTATCCTGTGTTTCTTTAATGGAGATGTAGCTGTTACCACGATAATGATCAAGTGAAACCACTTCATTTGATTATTGAAAGAGTTCTGACAAGGTAGTATGACATGAAAATTCATGGAACAGAATGCTGTGTCTTACTTAAAACCCATCATAATAGAACCAGGTTGCAACTGTCTGAAAACCGATGCCTCTAGTATAAAAATGGAGCAAACCGTTTCAGAGAAAGGATTTTTACCTTGCCTAGCAGATAACAACACTGGCCTAACATAATTTCTAATTACAAGTTGTGATTTAGATTCACGTCTAGTGATCTGAACATTATTCCTCTTTCCTGAAACTGTCGGAGCCCACATATAGAAATTTAATTAAAATTAAAAAATTAAAAAATAAATAAATCATCCATTCATGGCGGCTTGCAGTGAAGCATGCACCCCTATATAAGATGCACCTTACTTCTGAAAAGAGCTAGGAATTAAACGTAGCCTTAGGCAAATCCCTGGAAAATAATACATAGGTAAATTATGTTTATGTGGAATGTGCTTTCTGAAACAATATTTCTTAAGAAGGAGGTTATTTGCATCCAGTTGACCGTTAAGCGGCTTCTGCAGCTACTTTGTGAGGTGTGTCTAGTGATTGATTTTTAAGAAGAGGGATTGAAACATTACTGAAGAACTTTTCAACAGATCCTTAAATAATATTGGTCTAGAAAACCATTTCTATGCTAGAGGCTGCTTCCCTGTACAGCCCTCCTGAGATTTTTGCTCCTCCATCCAGCTAGGCTGAACCAAGGAGGACATGCTCTGTTATTCTCAAAAGTGGTACAAACTCCCCCTGGAAAGATTGGCCTACTGCACGTTCCTTCAACTTTTGTTAAAATAAACTTCCTAAGTAGTACAAGTTGCCAGTGGCCTCTTTCTTCTACTGCTGGCTTTGATGGGTAACTTTTAAGACTCTTAGAAGACTCCGTGACACCTCTGACCTCAGGCAAGAAATATACTATTCAATCATTTCACAGTGCTGAGTTCTACTTGTATATATGATTGTACAAAGAAGGCAAACGCTCAGTAACATTTCATTCAATGTGCTAAATATCTCTTTAAGACATCTCAAGAGTTTTATGGTCCAAATGGTTATAAAAAAGGCAAAAAAATTATGGGGTACCACAAGGTTCTAGTTTAGTAATTAACCAGCTCTTTTAATAGACCGTCAATTACTTTGTTCCATAATAAAGTAGTTTTAACCGGGCACATACACACACACACACATACACACACGCATGGAAAGATATACAAACATTTTAAGATAAAGCTACATTCGACATCTGGGAACCTCTGAACAGCTGGCTACCTAATGAATATGCATCTGCTTAAGAGGCTGTAGTCCATTAATAAACCAATAGATATAAAGCAGAAACCATCTTCGTCAGCTTCAAATGAGATTGGATGCAATGTGCTGTGAAGTGTCATTGTCACATTGAATTGGGCTGCGGAGGTTAACAACTAACTCTTTGATGCCCACGTCTTTGTGCCTGCAAACAAAGCTCCATTTCCCCTCTATTGCAAAGCAGGAGTAGTAAAGATATTTTCTGCTGAATTTGGTTTTACTTTTTAAAAATTTTCTGATGCCTAGCACTGGAATGGGTACCAGATTCCTTTCCAGTGGAGATTTCCCTCTTCCTTTGCATTACTAAAAACTTGTCCTGCATTTCAGAAAAGCAGCAGCTAACTTTAGCCGTGCAATTAAATTAAATAACTCTTAGCATTCCACTGTGCAAATAAATCCATTGCTCAATTGATGCCTGGTTTAGAAATCAGCATTTGTAGAGGCAGCCAAATGCACTTTTATCCTTATTTTCTTCTGAAGTGCACCTATACTATTCCATATCATAGAAGAGGCTCTGATGCCAGCATCTTTTCCACTATGCCATGAGCAGTTCCTATGGTGGGTGCAAACCTCTCGCTTGTTCTGTGTGTTATATGGGCTTTTTTTCATAACTTCAAGCCAATAAGATTTCACATAGATTGATGATGATGATGTCCATTCAGTTGTGTCCAGTTCCTGGTGATTTTATGGACCAGCTTTCTCCGCATCTTATGATCTTGTACTGCTTCTTTCAATTGTTTAATGTTACATGGGGCATCAAGTTTGAGGGTGTCTAGCCACCGAGATTTTTGGCGGCCTCATTTCCTTTTAACACTGACCATTCCATGCGTAACTGCCTTTTCCAGTGAGTTTGATTGCATGACAGTAGCGCAGAATTTTGTGACTTTGCCTTCCAGCAATATGTCTGGTTTTATATGTTCTACTACTTGCTTGTTTATCATATTTGCTGTCCAATAAATGTGCAGGAGCCTTCTGCAACACCACTCATCAAATGAGTCCATTTTCCTCCTGTCTACCAGGTTTTCCCAAAAATAAGACCCGGTCTTATATTAATTTTTACACTAGGGCTTATTTTGAGGGTAGGGCTTATTTTTTCTGCTTCATCTCCAGTTGCGATGGTCATAATTCCAATAAATGTTTCCATCTGGCTGATGATCTTAACTAGGGCTTATTTTCAGGATGGGGCTTATATTTACGAGTAGCCTGAAAAACCATGCTAGGAATTATCTTCAGGGTAGATCTCATTTTGGGGGAAACAGGGTATTATTTTTAATGGCCCAACTTTCGCAACCACAATTGGCTGCGGAAAACATAATAGGACATATTAATTCCCAGACTGCTGCTTTTTCCATATTCAAATCACATTCATCATTGCTGTGTGACCTAGTGTGATTTGATGCTTTATTTCTGGACTGCATTTACTGCTTTGATCAATCTGTGATCCTAGGAAAATGAATTCTTGCAGGCATTCGATTTCTTTGCCGTATTTCCACCCTCCATTCTATTTTGTCATTTCCATTCCTCACAGTGGTCATGAGATAGTTTTTTTGATGTTCAGCAGGAGAACAAATGTCTTCACTTCTGTAATCCTTTGGATCTGATGTTTCAGACCTCTTTTTCAGTTTGGGGGAGGAAAATTGTGTTGTCAACATATCGAAGATTGTTGATGTTCTTTCCTCCAGCCTTTACTCAACTTTTCAGACCAGTTCCAACCAAACATGTACTTTCTGATGTGTGTGGGTTTTTTTTAAAAGAAGCACCCAGCTTTTGTATATGTGTTTAAGAATCTGTATGTATGCATGTGTGTGTTCACACAGACAGACATTAATCAACTAGCTTCAAGTTTTGTTTTCTGTCTCTACTTTCTGACTGCAATATAAAGACATATTTTAATAATAAGGTAGCCACAGATCCAACCAAGAAAATGAAAGAAAAACAGTTTAGACTATGTTGTGTCAAGGTCACTCTGTAACACTTACCAGCTTACTCTCTAAAGTCCAGAGGTCTCCAACCTTGATCCCTTTAAGGCTTGTGAACTTCAACTCCCAGAATTCCCCAGCCAGCATGGATGGCTAGGGAATTCTAGGAGTAGACGTTCACAAGCCTTAAAGAGACCAAGGTTGGAGACCTCTGCTCTAAATTAAGCCCCTAGGGCAGATTGAACTAAACAAAGTCACTGTTAAAGGATTCAAATATCCCTGTTTTCTACAGAACAGTCTGTTTTTCTTCAGGACCATCCTATTCAGACTGGAACAGGATAATTCAAGATCCTTCTTCTTCTGTAAGATTTATTTTTTAGAAACTATTGTTCTGTTTCCAGAACACCCATCTGACAACCAGCAGCCAAAAACAGTAGCAAATTTTAGCAAAATTTTAAATGGTAATTTGAGGTAGAGTAGGAGAGAAGGAAAAACAAATCTAGAGTCATGGCTTATTGATGACATGAACTCATATCGGCAGCGACAATGCTGATTATTGCCTTTTTCTGGAATGAAATTATTTCCATTAAATTTATGTTATTTCCCTTCCTGTTCATCTTTGATGAAATATTGGCGTCTGGGAGTTTTAATGTTTGTTTGGGGTTTTTGTGTGTGTGTACACACAAGCATATGAGAAAGTCAACCCGAAAAAGAAGGGGGGAATTGATTAATTATATTGAATATCCTTTTTCTTCAGTTTGGTTTAGATGGGAAGATTACATTCGGTATCTCACTTAGTTGATACTGTTCTGTTCTGTCTTTTGTCTCCAGGAAACCGGTGGAAAAGATCAAAAGAAATCCTTCAATGGAGTACTTACATGAGACAAGGTCTCTGTCCTTTCCCAAGGCTAAAATAGAGCCTTTCCTATATTCTAACTCATTGTTCCACAAATGAGATGTAGGTATGCCTGCTTTGTAACAACTTACCTGAAGAATGGTCCAATACCCATCTCATGACTAAAATAATCTAGTTACTGGCTACTGGCTATACTTTCAGCCCTTTCCTTTACCAAAAACTCCAGATCAACTTTCTACAACCTGGTGACCTGGAGATGTGTAAAAACTTACATAAATGTAACAATGGGAACTATCCAACCTCTTCATCCAGAACTTTTCCAATTCTGCACCTATTAGACAGCCGGCCATTCACGTGGGTGAGATCCTGAATGCAGAAGTGGAAATTCCGTTTCTTGATTTCCCCACTATAATTGGTTTATTAATGACAGCATCTTAATGATCTGTTTAAAATAAATAAACCATTCTCACCATTTCAAAGGTTTTTTTGTGAGGCTCAGCTGATATTAAAATAGCACCAACCTTATGTGCTTTTTCAGCAAGTGACCTAATTAGTTAATAAAGTAATTGAATATTAAAAAGGATGTTGCAAGTGATTAAAATTTAAGAGCCTTCAGAACATTATTAAAGCTATAAATCATACATCACTGTTTTAATTTGCATAGCTATGGAATTACTAATGGTCCCACGTGAATATGGTACTTGGCAATTAGTCTTTTATACAAAATGTTGGCAGTGCCAGGATAGTTTACCAAAATTGTCCCTTCTGCGTGCGTTTTTAGGTTAATTTCTGGTTTGACTGTACACTGTGAGGGTGAGGTTGTTTTTTAGGGATTCAGATCCTCAAATGACCAAGGCACATTATGTTCCTTTATGTGCCTGGACAAAGTATCTCAAATGACTCTAACATTTCTCGGAATACCCTTGACATTGATTAATTCACAGCCGCAGCTGTGAATAAGGACGCAATCTCTGCTATGCTTTCATTTTGCTTAGGACGAGTAGCTGGATTTCCCAAGGCAGCCCTTGAAAGTCTGCGTTGGTGAAGTACAAGCAAGGTAGCCCACAGAGTTGCCAACAACTTTGTTTCATGCCATTCAGTGCAACCAGAGGCCTATTGTCCTTAATGAAACTGTGGCTCACAATGTAAACCAAATCTACTTCAAGCTCTGTTGTTCCCTGCCTGTTCTTTCCAAGATCAGGGGCTGGGCTTCCAAGGGGAGATTGGTGCCTATTGTTTATGACCTCACAGCTATTGTATTTCCAATGTAGTATAACGTTCCCGTAATGTTGCCATGGGTACCTGAAGCATCCCCTTTTAAACCAAATTTATTGGTTTATCTGTAGATTCCACCTTTTCTCCCGGAGCTCAAGATGACACGTGTGGCACTCCCTCCTGCAATTTTTTCCCCTCTACTCTTCCTTGGTAGAGAGACTGAGCTGGGAAACAATGCCTGCCATCCGGCTATGCATCGCAGCCCCCAAAGGGAATACGCACCCCCCTGAAAGAGACGTACCCAGCCGGTTTTGACGGAAGTCCAAGGATTACGTGCTGCATTTCGACATGCAGACACAAAATGCACCCTGACCCTCTCCGTGCAATTAGACGCTGTTTCTGCAGGAGAGCCCCTTTCTGCACGGAGGTCTGTTCTCCTTCAAAGAAAAGCCTAGGCACACTTTTTTTTTTTTTTTTTTTTTTTGTTTAAAAAGTTTTTATTAGACAACAATAAGCAAAATTATATCTTACAATATGTGAAATTTTCAGTTATCAAAAAAAAAAATATTTTATACTTTATATCAACATTTCCTTTACAAGGCAAGGCTTCTCCTAACAAAAAAAACCTATCAG
>JANHFO010003592.1:0-25309 GCA_032468095.1 Pareas carinatus | reverse complement strand
ACAAGTTACAGCTCATGACATCAGTGCCTGGTGCCTCTACTCCTTTCTGAGCATGCTCAGCTCTGGGGCGATGCTGGAGTGGCTTGGCTCGCGTGCCAGCGGAGAGGGCTCTGCTCTGCACAATGCCATAGATTCATCAACACTGTTCTAGAGCATGATGGTTGAGGAATTCTGGGAGTTGACATCCACACATCTTAAAGTTGTCCCGGTTGAGAAACACTGCTCTAGAAGATGATAAACCTAGTTGGCTCAACAAACCCACATTTTCACTAAAAGCTAAGATTTTTTTTTTATCCTGGGAGCTCTGTATCCCAGCATCTCCTGAATGTATAGCAAGCAGGTTAGCAGAAGATTAATCCTTCCAAATTGCACACATCCCAAATACCTTCTTTTGTGCAGGTGCAATAGGACTGACTGTATGAAGTCTTCAACAGACACTGATTAGTTAATAAAAAACTCATACCAATGATCACTCAATACGTTTTTAAAAAATGAACCTTGCCTGGGTTAAACAACTACATTCACTCACTCACCCCCTCATTTTTGTTTATCTATCTGTATTTATGTACATAGAAAATATGCACTCTTCTGCAGAGCAGTTGTGTAGTTGAACCAATTCTGCCCCTTTTTAAGGTCTCCACAACATCTTAGGTCTTCACCATAACTTGATGACAGCAAGCTCTTTTAAATTCCTACATCCATTGAGTACTAGTCTCCTGTCCCTCAAAGAACAGAGAAACTCTCACCCACTTCTTTCAGAGGAATACAGATCAGTGAAAAGGGACAGCCTTTTATCTAGGGCAGCTCCCACAACAGACCAACGAGAGTAATGAGAAATGGTCTCCTTTCCTCCACTCCATGGAACATCCGGAATGAAGGGACGGGTGGCAATTCTTACCTTCTCCTAATATTTGGCAGAAGGCAATAGAAGCAAGCTCTTATTTGCACTTTGCAAAAAGCCTGAAGCAAGATCAAAGACCTGGCCTTTCCTAAATTTACACACTTAGAGAAGGATGAGCTTAGAAGCAATCCTGGTTAATGATCTGATAGTTAGCTAAGCCAAACTTTGTGAACTCTTGATGATTTGGCCAGCCTTCATTCCCGATATGGATCAAATATATTGATGAAGAAATATAAAGAATGGAAGAGAAAAACGAGCATGTAAGATCATCCTCATTGGATCAAGTTAAAGCCTATTTGTCCAGCATTGTGTTCTACAGTAACTGACCCAAGTGTCTGTGAGAAGCTCACAAGCTGGTAAGGAAAGCAACAGTGCCTCCGCTAGACAAGTCTTGCTATGCAGACATTCTGTACATTCTGATTCTTTGACTAGACCGAAGACTAGTTTCTACAGCATTAGGAAATGACTGTAACTCTGACAAATTTAGGAATCGGTTTTAAATCATGATGAGTTTCTGTGGGCTGGTACAAACATTTAGTAATAAAGATAAGGTGAGAGCCACTGACTCAAATAACTGGAAAGAGGCAAAACTCTGAACAAACTTAAACTTCCAAATGTTTACAATGGGTTACATCTGTCAATTATTAAAGAAGAAATAACCTTCCTTCTTCTTTGCTAGCAGAGTAATCATACTTTTATAAGGTAAGGAAAGATAGGAAGGAGTCATGACTTTTTGAAACACATGGGATATTGTGGAGAACAGAAACTTACTCTGGTGGGTTTTCTGGACTTCCATCGGACAGTGCGGGGCTGAAACAGCAAGCCCGGCAAGCTCCAGAGTAGAGCTGTTTGATAGCTAGTGGATTGGGTCAGTTCCAGTCCAGGAACTGAACCCTAAGAGGTAACAAAGAGAAGGGGATGTTCTGCCAACTCAGGGAAGGTGGCAACCACCCTGGGATTGGGAAGGAACCCCTCAAAGGTCTACGGAGCTGGGCTGCAGAGACGCAGCGTGTAGCTGCAGACGAGCTGTGAAGCAAAAATCAAGCGGTTTGAAATTCAAACCACAAAAAAGTACAAACCGGCATACAGACACCAGGGTGAGTTTTTTTTAAAGATTTTTATTACAGAAAAGGCTACCTGATTTAATAAACTAAACTAAACTGATTAAAAAGAAGATTTGGAATGGAATGATTACCTGGAAAGAGGAGAAAGATGGCAACTAAATACAGAAGTGTCTTTGGACTTTATTAAGTATGTGGAATTGAAATTTAACTCTAGAAAAAATAAATACTTAGACTAACATTGAATACAAAAAAGGGTTTTATTCTCATGTTTTATTTTGGAAAAGTTTACATTCTTTTTGAATTTTTAAGAACCATGTATGACTAAAGAGAAGTGACTCTGCAGTTGGCTTTCAAAAATAGGTGTAACTCTGAGAAAGTGCAGCTATGATCTATTTTTGTAAACAACAAAATAAATATTGGGACTTACAGAGAAGCGAAAGTGATAGACTTTGTTGCAAAGGAAAATATTTACAATGGCAAATCAAAAGGAAAAAAAATACTCAAAGGGCTTTTTTATAGACTGTGGGAAAATGTTTCAATGCTATGCTCAGGAAAAGTATGTTGAATTTAAACAGATTTATCAAAAATTGGATGAACAGAAAGATTTATTTATATAGAACACAAAAGGGAGGTGCCACAGAAATAATGGATACAAAATTGGATGATACAAGGGAGTTGCAACAAGGGACAGGGTTTAAAGTGCAAAGATTGGAATACTACACAGAGCTGCAAAAAGCTGCTATGGAAAGAAAAAGAGGACTTCAAAAAAAATTACTGCTAACCATACTGATTGAAGTAAAGAACAACAAAATTGGACAAATGAGTATGGAAAAATATTTATGGAGACGCAATGATTCAACAGAAGCATTTTTGGGATATTGAAGGAAAATAAGAGGGGAACAGAACAGAAGATGGAAAAATGCAGAAATAAGACTGGAGGGGAAAGAAATCCAAATATGGAAGTTATGGGGAAACTTTGAACAGGTAAAAATATTGTAAATGAGGACTAATTTTGAGAACCTTACTGGCAACTTAGGAAACAATTTAAATTATGGCCTAGCTTTGGAAAATTAAAATTTGGATATAATTAAAAAAGGATATTTTAAGGTTGTTAAGAGGGATAAATTTGGGAGGGTGTTATGAAATAGATTATTATTTTATTTAATTGAAGATATTGAAAATGTAATTTCTATGGAAGATAGATTTGATCTGAATGTAAAATATAAGATCGTCCTTTTTCTGGTTTAGGGATAATAGATCATAGATAAATTTTGTCACTGTTTAGTGATTTATATAAAAAAATGTTAATGTCAGAAGGTTCGAGATGCTTAAAATGGATTTAAAAGTTAATTAATGAGTGATAATTTTTTCTGTTATTAGAAAATTAATAATGCGATTATGTAGTTACTCTTCCTTCCTATCTGCTTTTCTTCTTTTTTCTCTTTTCCTTTCTTCTTTTTTTCCTTTGTTCTTGTCCCCTTCTCTCTCTTCTAAAAATTGGTATGAAATTTGAAAATATTAAAAGGTTTTCGGAGGTTTAAAAGGGAGTTAAGCGTTATAAGAGAACTTAAGATAGAAGATATGAGGAAAAACTTGAATAGACGAATAGATAAAAGTATGTTAAATGAATGTAGTGTTGAAACTCTGGAGTTTTACTACTAAATCAGAATAGAAGTTTAATTACCATCCAAATAAATTTTAAACTTTTTCTCATCGCCCCCCCACGGTTATTGAGAATGTTATAGAATATAGTATCAATAAAATGGGAATGAAATTGTATAGATGGTTAGATATGACTTTAGGTATAGTTGTGAAATAATGTAATAAGATTGGATAAGTACTGATGAAAGATGTTTGAAACACATGTCAGATGCTTGATGTCGATGAAGAAAATGTAACTATTTTGTTTGTCTTTTTTGTGTTTGAAAAAATAAAAAACCGTTTACCCAAAAAAAGAAAAAAGAAACTTACTCTGGTGAGGGTCAATTGTGGTTCCACATAGAAAGCTTTACCCAGCACTGGTTTTCGGTATGTCTCGTCTACATCTGTGAGGGCCTGTGGCAAGGGACATAGGCAGAAAGACTTAAAACATATAGGATCTTCTTAACATAAATTTTGGAGTCACGGTGGGGATACTGACATAAAACAATGATTTAATATATGTTCTCAATGTCTGATTGCAATATTATAAAACAGGGAGCAACAGTATGTTCAGCTTGCTCACCCAGAATTTCTATTTCATTAGGAGAGTAAGCCCATTTGGATATACTCAGTCATATAACAGCAGTTCCGTACACTTAACGTTAAAATACAAAACCCCAATTCTTTACATTTTCTTGCATTGGAAATGCCATACCCAAAAGTCCTGCTTGTTCTCCTACCTACATACATTCACATGGTGGATAGTCTGAAGCTTTCAAGTAAATACTAGCAAAAACCACAGAAAGGAAGTGCTCATCAATACCATATTCCAGAACTTGTCAAACGCAACCAAGAATCCAGTGCAGACACCACGAAGACCCTTGAAAGTTCGGATATGGACATTGACCTTTACGCCATCACGGACACAGCGGTGGAGTTCCCCAAGGGGACTGCCTTCGTGAACTGGGAAGAAAGAGAACAACCATCATTTGCCATAGAACAAAACAGTTTGCAGCTATTATTGCTATTATTATTTGAATTATACTTCTGCCCACAAGGCATGAGAGAAAATACCTGCAGGATAATTTTGCATTACATTATTCAGAACTGTCCATCTGAAAGTTTCCAAATGTTCTATCTACCTTTCTATTAAACATTAACTGGCATGGTTCTTTGCTTTTACACCCCTCTAAAACAAAAAAATAGCACATTCTTTATTCAGTGAGAAGCATTTAACCAAATACGGTATACT
Source organism: Pareas carinatus (assembly GCA_032468095.1). NCBI lineage: Eukaryota > Metazoa > Chordata > Lepidosauria > Squamata > Pareidae > Pareas > Pareas carinatus. The sequence continues at coordinate 20,451 of JANHFO010003592.1, read as the reverse complement.
AGTTCTCCAAACATGAACAAGTATTATTCTTAATGTCATGGAATTTATTTTTTCTTTGGCTTGAGGCACTGCAGACTTATAATTAATCATACAGTGTTTATGGGTATGTAATTGGATATGCAATAGTGGTGAAATGGGTTTTTAGCACAGTACAATATGCTTAATATCCCAATTCTAAAGGATTAATAAAAGGCTCGTCACTATGCAGCAGTTAATATTTTTCATTGACAATCATGTCAGTAACCAAACAACAATCAATACAGTCTAAACTCTAATCTTGGAAAAGATTAGTCTTCTATAGCTCATCATTTATTATAAGTGACTATAAATAAATATACCAGCCACTTCTGTGGATAACAGGAAAGGATCATGTTAGCATTAAAACGACGCTGAATTATCTAGTAGAGAGGTTGCACTCCTGGATTTACTCTTTTTTGAAGTATAGATTCTGTAAGTGTATCGCATACATACAGATACTGCAAAAGATGAAATATCTAGGAATAACAATTAGCAACAACTCTTTCTTTTGGAAAAGAACCATCTTAAGATACAGGAAGCTACAGAATATCAAAGCCATTCCAAAATTCTTCTTCCCCTCCCAGCTTCCTATCATTTAAACATCCTTCCACTACCTGGATACATCCTATACGTGGATTTAGGTTGTGACTATTTGCAACAAATTGCAGGCTGGCCGAGGAATTCTACAAATTGAAATCAACCCACCTATAGGATGGCCAGGTTGGAAAAGAGTGCATATATGATATATTCCATTTGTACCACTCTTTTCACTTATAGTATAGGCATTCAGATCATAACTCAAAAACTATGATCTCTCTCTGAATGTAATGGGAATGTGATGAAAAGATTTAATATATAACCTTAAAAGAAGTAACAGACATCAAAATAGAAACTTGCCTCTAACTTCTGCACTATATTTATAAGCCTGGAATAAAGCTTAAGAACGTTATTTTAGAATGCAGAATAAAAGCTAATACATGTCTTATATTCTAAATGTTTTAAAGTTGTTTTGATATGTGTACACAACATGCTGGAGAAAATATACGCAGTTTGTATTTACTTCATGCTGAATCCGTAGTAGGGCTTTTACTTTGAAGCTTACTCTCAATCTCATCTAAACAGGAATACTTAACAACATTCAGAACATCTAAGCCAGTAGAACCTTAAGATCCTTTATTTTCCACCAACTATGGTTCTATTACCACAAAAGGGTTCCAAGCCATTCTACCTCAATTCCTTATGCTTAAGAATGTCAGCAATATTTTGGTGCTTTCCCAAGATAATACCTTGGACAGTTCTCTCCCTCTTCCTATTGTTATTCCATCAGAAATGTTTACTGCCCAATTACGATAATCTCTTTAATCAATTTTCAAGCAGTCCAGTAAGTGTGGCATTCAGTCTTTTAAAGCGCTTACAGTCTTTTAAAGCATTTACAGGGCCGCAAACACTCTCTTGAAGGCACTGTCCATATTTAATTCTGCTTAGCTATAGCGGAGGATGAATCTATAAGGTCCTTCTAACTTCTTGTACCTCATAAAATGGAATAATCTGGTCTCCAAAGCATAGCTGGATATCTTTCTTTCATTATGCTTCACTGACGTCTGAAGAAAATCTGATTACCTTCAGTATTTTTATTCATTTTTATCCTGCCTTTATTTTTTCTAAATGACTCAAGGTGATAAATATACCTAGTGTTCCTCCCTTCTCTTATTTTCCTGACAACAACCCTGTGAGGTGGGTTGGATTGAAAGAGGGTGATTGGCCCAAAGGCACTCAGCCAACTTTCATGCCTAAGGCATGATAAGAACTCACTCTCTCCCAGTTTCTAGCCTGGTGCCTTAATCACTAAATCAAAGTCCTCAATGCCTTTCTTTCCTAAAAGATCAAAGTATCTTTCACAAGGATTTTCCCTCACTACACCTCAATTTTCAAACTCTTTATCTAGGTGTTTCCTTGAGCCATATTTGCTGGCTAATTGTGACCCACATACATTATTTAAAGTCAACCTAATCATGGTTAAATAAAGGATCCCTTATTGTCAATTCACACAACACAGTAAATAAAGAACTAGGCACATAAGCTCAATTCACACAACATGCTTAGGGCAAATGTAGGTAGCTAGTTTATCATTTGGTGTGGTGTGCGACACATCCACTCACTGTAGCTGAAAAATGACTTGTCAGGACCCCCTCCATACTGCCAACCTTCAAAATAGGCCATCACCCATAGTTCTGCATTCTCACTTTTTTTACTCTCTTTAGCATCTACTCCCAACTTAAATCAATTAACAGCCAGAAAATAGGATTATTGGAACTGTCTAAAAATGTCTTTTTTAACTGTTTCAAAAAAATATTATTTTTAGAACTCCTTTTTAGACAAGCCTATTCCGCACCCACTCGGGATTTCATTCGTGCCTATCAGTGCCCAGTGTCCACATTCAGGGCCATCCCCGCACGCCGGATCAAAGCCAACATGCAGCACTACATTTGGGGCTTCCCAGCTCGGACAAACTGCGTTCAGGGCCAGATCCCACGAGCTGCTTTAAAATAACCAGGGCTAGGCTCTTCACACGAGCCCTTTGGGCAGAAAGATCGGGAGAAATCGTGGCGTTTCGTCCGAGAGGAGACGCTGCGCTAAACGGCGCTGGGCTTACGGGGCATCTTGGTGAGGACGTTGCGCGGCGCCCTCCTGCCCCGCGCCTTCGCTCTCTCGGCCTCTTCTGGTCGGGGCTCCTTGACCAGCATGAGTTTGCGAAGCCGCTCCAGGCGTTCCGGGTCGGCGGCGGTCCGGCTCCGAGCACGCGTCCCGGCGGAACGACTGCTACGGCCGGCGGCTGCTCGCGGGCGACCCGGGGCGCGGAGCAGGCCGCGCTGGAAGCTCTCGTACTCGGCCAGGTTGTTGAAGCAGGGCACGGTCGGGTAAGGCAACGGGGTGCGCTCCGAGTACAGCGCCAGCAGGGGGTCGAAGCGCGGCGAGCTCACGTCCAGCCGCCCGGGACTCGGCGAGCGCTCCGAGCTGCGCCGCCCGGTGGAGTGGCGCCGACTCCTCCGCCGCCCGGGCTCAGCCCCGGCCTTCCCCGCCTCCTCGTCCATGCCTCTGCAGCTCTTGCCCCGGCCGCGGCCCTGCTGGGAGGGGCAGCAGACGCCGCCCGCAGCGCGCTCCTTCGCCGCTATGGGCCGCCCCAGCCCAGCGATTGGACGGCAGGCCCCTTCCCGCCTTTCCCGGCGCCCCTTGATGCTCTCGGCAGACCGGCGGGAACTGCGTGCCGCCCGCCCGAAGGCCGTCTTTGGCTTTTGCTCGACCGGCTCCCTTTGAGGTTTGCGGGACGGCGGGAAGGAGGACCCTCGTCCGCCTTTGTTCGTCTGAGGCAGGGATGGCGGAACACTAGATTCCCGGGACGTCCCTGCGCCCTTTGCATCCCGGCGGATGGCCGCGCGGGCTGAGAAGGCATGGTTTGCATTTGAGTTCGTCTTTTGTGAGCCCAGCCTTTGGGTTTATTCACTACATCATGGTAGAAACAAATGAGGGCAACGGTAAACCACGCTATAATTGCATCTGCTCAGCACCGGCTGCGTTAGAACAATCAAGGATAATCAGAATAACTTGTTAGATGCGAAGTAGATTCTGGCCTTGGTGCTTGGCTAAGGAATTAAAGAACTGTGGGCTTAAGCAGTCATGCCGAGGCTGCATTGCACCACATGGCCACTAGATGGCGGTTTTCTAAGGTTCTTGGCTGTCATCTAAGTTTTCCGGATCGTTTGGGTTGATGGCAGAAATGTCAAGCGTTTTGATAATGCTGTCAAACAGCTGCATGGATAGTGAGTAGTTGAGCTGGACAAGGGGTCTCTAAGTGTGGTAGTTAAAATAGTTGGGTTAAATGTAAAGTATTGCAATATTGGTTTTTCCAGTTTGCTTCCTGTTTCAGGCAATTCTATGTAGAAATGGAAAATAATTGTATTCTAATGCCATTGATCTTGTATAAAGTGTTTCCATATGTGTATTAGTAAAGGTCGGTAGGTATTTTTCACAGAGCTACAGATTTATTAAAGTTTATTTTTAGCCCATTTAGAAAAGGTCATTTCCTGACAGTGAGAAGGACACCTTGAGGACTAGCTGAACTGCCCAGTAGGAACCAAAACAGTGGAGACACTAGGCCAGATTTACGGAACATAATATAATACGCTGATTCCTAGAACTTTCAGAGGTTGGGTCGAAAGTTATATTTCAGTCAGCTGTTAACAAGTTAGTGATTGTGCCAGAGTGTGAGTATTAAATAAGCAAAGGATAATCTTTTGTAAATATTTATTCAATTTCTATAAAGGCCCATCTTAATCAAATCTAGATTCTAGAAGATAGCCAACCATAAGACCATACAGTAAGGGTTTTAGCCTGGCCTGACAGATATGGAGGGTGAGTGGGTAAGCAGGCTTGATAATAGGCACCAAGGAATATGTTGTGCATAGGATCACCTTCCCCACCCTACCTCATAATTGTTTTGGCTAACTGTTCAAATCTGCAAGGTGAATATGAAGGATGAACACAAGGGAGTAGACAATTGGAAATTAGGATTTTTGTATTTAGGTCTGTAAGAAGCCTATCATGTTCTTCACTTTCTGCTTATGTCTTACATGTTGATTACTTAAAAATAGACAAATTAGCGAGCCAAGTATATTCCATCTTCTGATCCTCAGTATGGCTAGCGTAACAAAATGCGACACACTTTGCTAGAGAGAAGTTCCCTGAGGTTGGATTCCAGCATGAATCTGTAAGCTCGGAAGACAAAACACCTTTGGTCCCAGTGACGGATCCAAATGGGATCTCTCAAAATGTGATTCAAACAAATCGGGTTTGTAAATCCAGCAGAGATCTCTGTTTTGTATTGAAGAAAGGAAATGGAATTGATAATTGGTTCACACAGCCACTAGGCTAACAAGTGGTGAGCTTGTTTTTGCTTTAGTGTGTTATAAAAACACAGCTGCTTTTTGGTTGTTGCTGCTAATAACCTGGAACACCTTATGGAAAGCACCAATACAAAAATCCACCTTGGATAGCTACTTTGCCTATTATTCCTGCTAACTTCACTAAGTGTTGTGGTTTGCTGACACAGATACAATAGTACACCATTTTTGGAATGCACATTGCTCCAGTTTCTTTTTACCCTTTTAATGTTATCTTAACTATAGTAATGAAGACACTTGCAATTTCAGAAAAAAAATGAGTACATTTTTTTCAAACGACTTTAAAATGATGCTAAATGCCCATCATTTCAAATGATTTCCTTTTAGAGCAAATTAACAGATAAAAACAAATAAGAATCTCCTTAAAAGGTTCTATATAAAAACTTAGCCGTCAGAAGTCAGGTCATTTTTTTCCCACAAATCTCACATTTGCTCTTAATGCCTCTATCCTTTTCACTCCTGGGCAGCTTGGCCTTTAAAAAGGCAGAAGAGCAACACAACTCTTTGAACTTCACATCCCAATACAAGACTTTCAGTAAGTTGGTTACCACAATTCTCAACAGCAGGAACTGGATAGTTTCCCAGGCAGCAGCAAAATGAGAGCATGACCTATAAACACACCCTGCTGCGCTATCTCCCTTATACAATAACGTTATTGCTTTTGGTTGGCCACCTGAGACCTTGTCTAATAATCCGAAAAGCAGCAAGGAGAGAGTCCAAATAATAAATGTTCGATTACAGAGGGAAATTATGTTTCCATAGCTTTTAAAAAGGCCGGAACTAATTTACACTTGAGAGAAAACTTCCTAATTACTTTCTGCTACTTGCCAGGGTATTTTGTTTATCACTCATATAATCCAGAGACATTAGCAACTAGGATAATTTGTAACTTGGCTCCCTGATGATAGAATTTAATTTGAAGGAGTAGTTTAAATGTTTTCAGAGTTTTAAATGGGCAACTTAGCATCTCATGAGACCTACAGCAGTGGAGTCCTTTTGAGGGCCAGAGAAGAAATTAAAGGCATTTCTTTTCCAGTGTAAAGTTTAAGATTATTATCAGCCCACTCATAATTTTAATAAAAAGTATTTATTTATGAACAATACCTGGGTTTTCCATTCTTTTTTTCTACACTGAAGTAAAATCGTGATTGTAAATACAGAAATATATTTTTTCCACAATGATGTAGTCCTTGTAAAATAAATTATACCCAATAGGTTCAGATTCAAATCCAGTTAAGGAAGGTCATCTCTTATCAAGCAGGATTTCAGGATTGTGTTCCCAAAATTCATCTCCAATAATATCACAATGCAAAGGAATTGGTCTATTTCTTATTCTGGTTTCTTCAATTTCCTTCTCTTCTGCTTCCCCTGTTTTAATTTTTGTCTTAATGATTTCATCTACCTAGGAATAGAAATTACAAATGCTATATTAATAATTGAAATTCTTAAAATCTATTCAGAAATCTTTTAGAGATGCAGTGTATATAATGTATTAATGCGAAACATTACTTTCATGTATTAGACTATCACTGTAAAATGGTAAGACTTCATCTTCAAAGCATCCTCATTCTACTTCAGAAGAAAATGACATTTTCAGTAAGTTTTTGACATGCATTGGCTAAACTGATGCATAATGCTAAGCCAGGAAGTAGCATTCCCCCCCTTCTCTTGCAGTCTTCAAGGAATTGCCTCACTCCCAAAACTGGCAACAAACCATTAATGATATAATTTTCAATAGGGGCAGAAGGAAATAAAAATTAAAAAAAACTTTAACATGTTCTGATGAATTCATTTCTATGAAAGTAAAGGAATCACATCTTGAATGTCAGGGATGCTGGGTATGATTATGTTTTCTTGTGACCAAAAAAACAACCCTTGTCTCTCATGAAGACATAAAGTAAGTTTGCTTGCTTTTGGCTTGGAAGATCAAGAAACCATACCATGACTTAGTACTATAGTTTGCTGATTTGTATACTTAATTAGATCAGCAAGATTTAATTCACTTACACACTTCAACACAATATTCAGATGTTGGGGGCTCCCTTATGCAGGGCTGGAGAATCGGTGTCCTATAATATGTTCCATAATTGAATTCCCATCTTCTTTCACCAGAGGCCAGATAAGTTATGGCTAATAGTAGAGGTAGTCCTAGAATTATGATGGCTATTGGGACCAGGATTTCCATGGCTAAGTAATCAATCGTAAAGCAATTGGGTGACTGCATCACTTAGTGAAGGCAATCCTGGCAGTCCTAGTTGCTGTCATAACCCTAAGATAGGTGGATTGTTAAGTGGTGGGAAACTCATGTAAGGAGCTCTCAGGTGCATGGGAGGATCTGCGAAGTCCACCACAGGCCACAGGAGTTGGGAGAGGATTTGGGAGGCTTAGGGCAGGCCACACAAGTCGGAGATGTGCAGAGACTGTGCGTGAGGATGCTGTGGGCGGGAGAAACCTGTGACCTCCCTGCCATATTCCTCATTCTCTTTGCTTATTGGAAGCTAATAGGGAAAGTCACAAATGGAAATCATATGACTGCAGCTTCCTGCAACATAATCATGAGCCAGGCATCCAACTCACATGACACAGGGGTATTGCAATAGATGAAATCCCAGGGACTGGTTGCATGTCCATATTGTCAGCACTGCTATAACTGAATGATTGCTGAAAAGTGGACATAAACTGAGGGCTATCATGTAATTGAAACTGGAGATGTCATTTTCCTGAATCATTTTGTACAGGTAGTCCTCGACAGTTCATTTAATGACTGTTCAAAGTTACAATGGCACTGAAAAAGTGATATATGACCATTTCCCACACTTACATGCATCCCCGTGGTCACATGATCAAAATTTGGATGCTTGGCAACTAGCTCGCATTCATGACGGTTGCAGTGTCCCAGGGCCGTGTGATCATCTTTTGCAACCTTCTGACAAGCAAAGTCAATGGGGAAGCCGGATTCACTTAACAACCGTGTTAGTAACTTTAACTGCAGTGATTCACGTAAAAAATGTGTCAAAACTCACATAACAAATATCTCATTTAGCAACGGAAATGTTGGGCTCAACTGTGGTTGCAGGTCAAAGACTACCTGTATGCTATGTCAAATTGAAAGAGTTGATTGAAGACAAATAGGTACTTGGAACTTTCCCCATCCTCATGCATACAGAAGGGAGAGGATCTCCTCCAAAGGGGTGCAGAAATGGAGCTCAGAGTCCAAAAATGGGAGCTCTGTTTCAAGGCATTCCTCTCCATGCAGAGGGGAGGGCTACTCCTCTGAAGAGCTGCAGAAAAGGAAATCAGATCCCAAAGATGTGAGCCTTTCTGCAGCCACCAAAGCAGTTCTCTTTCATACACGGAGGGGAGACAAACACCTCCAGTGGGATGCAGACATGGAGGTCAGATCCCAAAGGTACAGCTCCGTTTCTGCAGCCCACTTGGAGCAGTTCTCTTCCGTACGTAAATGGAGAGCTAAACTCAGCAGGCAGCAATCTTACTCCGCTTAACGACCTACGGGGATCACCTAACAACCATAACCATGAGTGCTGGGATTGTGGTCATTGAGCAAAGTGTCCACGTGAGCATCTCACTTAACGATCACTTTGCTTAAAACAGATTACCGTCCCAATTGTGGTCGTAAGTCAAGGACTACCTGTACAATAGAACACATAAAACAAAGATGAAAAATGGGAAGCATGATGAAGTGAGGGATCTCACTCTCCTTTACCAAAGCCTGAGTAAAGAGCTAAATAAATATGTAAATGATGGTAGGTGACACTAAAAGAAATATAATTATACAAAATGTACAAGTATAAATACAAACATCTATAAGCAATTGAACTTTGTCCGGTTTTTACACTGCAATATATAGGAAGATGAATGTAAATAGTGGTCTTTCATAACCAAAAGGTAAGCTAAGGAAGAACAGCTGAAATAAGGTGACTATTATCAATAGAACACTTGGGTGTTGAAAATATATAAAGTATAACCACCAAGAAATAAATCAACTTTTGGAATAGTACTGAAAACATACCCAGTACCACTTTCTAGTCCAATTCAGGGTGTCAGGGTGCCTTTAACCATTTTTATTGCATGAGTCCAGGGTATCTGAGGAGCCATCTGATCACAATGGGACTGGCTCATCCCGCTCATTCCAGCAGAAGCCATACTTTGAATCCCACCTGCCAAAAAAATTCAGTTTGTGGGCTCCAGGAAAAGACACTTTTCCTGCTGTGATCCCTGCCTTTTGAAATACTCTCCCACTGGAGGCGAGATTGGTCCCTGCATTCCTGGCCTTCTAGGAAAGCCTCAAAGCCTGTCTCTGCCAGCTACCCTGGGGCCCTGATAGGAGCAGCCTATGCTGAGGTGACTGATGGGGTAAAGAAAAGATTTCTACCCCAATGCTCTTGCTTTTTAGTTTCTTATTTAATCTTAATTTTAGTCATTTTATATTGTCTTTTTTATCTTTCTATCATTCTTTAAGCCACCCAGAGTCGCTATAACAGTGAGATGGGTGGCATATAAAATAAATAAATAAAATCAGTACAATTTCACAAAATATGAACAGCATAACAGTGCGTACTCCAGTGTAAATATTCAGTACTACTACACGGATAACGTCTGCCTCTTTTTTGAAACTTTATTTCACTGAACACTAAATTGCTATTCCGTGAAATGCAATGCCTAATAACGTAAGTAGATTAAACTTTAATACAGTATTCTACTTTACAACTATTTCTGAAAGGACACAACAGTAGAGATAAGAACATGCTTTGATTTTATGTATAGACAATTTGCACAGAGAATTCATAAGCCCAAACTTTTCTACTTTCAGCAGCAGGAATAGTTAATATGTGGAGATACAGCTTTAACTAAATCTGAAACTGGAATCACCACGATTTTGCTTCTGGTCCCTAGTACCCATTGGCTGGACACTATAAAGGATGTCACCGGGATGACCATGGAAGATTTGAAGGTGGCAATGCAAGACAGAGGAACATGGGGAGTGCTGATCCATACAGTGGTCAAGGGCTGGACATGACTGAATGGCTGATTGCGACAACAATGATTCTTGAGTAATACAGGAATGATTCCTGCAGTAACTTCATCATACAAAAGCATGATCAACCGATGAGACAGATGTCTCTGGTAATTCAGCACAGATGGATTTCATTAAAAAAAATCACCATACCATCTTAAAATATTTTGTATAATTGCTTATTTAAAATATGATTGCTGTCATTTTAAAAACAAACAAGAGTATGACTTACCTTCTTCCATATTAAAATAGTTCCTTTCCTATATATTTCAGGTTCTTTGTTGTAGTTAATGTTGAATTCGGAAAATAAAATCTCATTCTTGTCATTTGCAAGGGTTCCCTAAAGGGAGAAAAAAAAACATTTCATATGAATGTAGGAGAATTCTAACAATTTCAAATGTAATAAATGGATATTGCTTTATTTAGAGTTCGCCATGTATTTGAACAGAAAGGAACACACCATACTTCTAAACATACATTTCTCCCCCCCCCCCCAAAGAAAATAATCTCTTGATTATCAGTTGGTAGATTGCTTCATATAGCTACTAGCTGATAAAGCTTAAAACCTCATTCTTTAACAGGTAACTAAGATGTCATCCATCATTATTATTAGTAGGTGAAAAGCTGGTGAAATAATATACCTTTCTCCCAAACTGGTGGCCTCCAAATGTGCTAATACTATAACTGTCAGAATTCATACATATACATATAATATTATGATCTAACACATCAAAATGGTATCAGATTGGAGCAGGCAAATGTAGTATTTAAAAAAAATAATATTCCACAACAAACATTTGCAAAACCAGCAATTTCTTCTGTGATCTCATCTCATGAGTGTATGTGTGTATACACAAACATGTATTTTTTGCTTATAAACTTTGCAGGGATAAAAGCTGCAATTGGGAGAGAATATTATTTGCCTAGCACCAAAAAAATATGTGTCCTTGTTTTCATTCAATAGCTATTTATACTTATGTCACCATGACATCTATTGTTTTTCTTACCATGATCTAGAGGTTGATATTTTCATTTACTTGTTAATTCTGATAAACATAACTTGGCCAGAGTCCTTACTTAAAACGCCAGTAGCACACAGAGAAATCATTATATTTTCCTAACTCTATGGCTGAAAGGTAGACTGGGAATTTTGGACTGGTACACTTTTGAAACACATAGTTCACCCATAAACATATCAGTTCCCCATTTCAGATCCAAACCTGATAAAAGGAAGAGAATAAAGGATTGTCCATGAATATGCTTGTGCATAGAGGTACAAGATAAAGATGATGGCAAAGAAAACATCTTGAAAAATACTATTTTTAATTCCTTGCCATCAAGAGCACATGGATGATTGATCTCATTCAAATATCTAATCTAGACTATATCCCACTAACTTCTACACATGGAAAATGAACTTAAGGAAACCAAAGCTGATCAGTAATCAAAGCTTCCCGAATGATAGAAGTTAAAGTTGAACAAGAAAAATTATGTAGTATATACTATATTTCTTCTAACATTTCAAGGTCTTGAAAATTAGAAAAGTCAAAAGAAAATGAATCTAATTACAGCTTATAACCACCATTGTTGTTCTAGAGGAATTAAGCTTTGTGTCATCATTCTTCTCCTGCAACTCTATTTAATGATTTTTATTCATTTGTTTCCTACCTTTATTTTACAAATAACCCAAGGTGGCAAACACCTTCCTTCTATGACTTTTCCCACATCTCTGTTAAGTGAGTTGGGCTGGGAGACAGTGACTGGAGGGACTTGAACTTATGGTTTCTCACTTTCTAGGCTGGCACCTTAACTGCTAAACCAAATAATAATTTAGAGGGGAAAAATTCCTAAGATAGATGATTTCCTGGCAAATAATTTTTTAAGTCCTGCCAACTAGCATTAGTCAGAATAAAAAAGGAAATTTTTAGTCTTTTTCTTTTAATGTAATTAATTTAATTTTACTTAATGTTAATTTATATTGCTAGCCCATGTATGATATGTCATTTTATTTTTTATTTCCTGTTTTATCTGAAGTTGATCAGTTACCATACTTACATCTTTTCTAAATAATAACCAGTTCTTTGTAGGCTTAACCCTCCTATCAGAAACCAAATTCAATCTATTTAAACAAGCATTACAGCAAAAACAACAGATGTAAAATAAAACGTATCATACAACACAAATGCATCTGTTCCAATATTAAAAATACCTTGAACATTATATATCCTTCTCGAAATAATACAAGCTAGGTACAATGTGCTCTTTAGGCTAAAATATTTGGAATAATGTTTCAAACCTTAAGTTTCTCTTGGGCTTGTACTGGTGCCAGGCCACTTTTCTGCACAAGAGTCCAAAATACTGTGTTATAGAGGTTATTGATATGACCTATAGTGATACCAAGTGAAATAATCATCATTAGAGAAGAATGGAAAGTGTATTAAATTTCATCTCCACACCAATATTTACTCTGACTGATTTCAGAAGTGGTGTTATAATTATTACGATTGTTATTGTTATATACCCAATTTCTTAAAATGTATTTTTACAATAAATTCCTACATTGTGCAGATGTTTGTTGATTGGTTTTTATTAATTTTTTTATTTATTGGGCAAGTAAGGATTCAATAACTAGAAATGTTTAGAGAAGGCATCTCATCAATTGCTGGATGCAATGGAGAAAAATAGAAGACATCACTGATAATTTTGAATATCCATCAATATTAATACTTTTGCACTTGTTGGCCTGGATATTAAGACAGTATCTGAATCCTATTTTATAGAGTAATTGATTATAGTGCAGCTACACTTTTGTTGTGGAAAATATGAACTCTGCAGACAATGATTGCCTAACCAGGTGAAATATACCAGGGTCCCACTCTCTTTACTTATTTCTAAGTAACAATATAATTTTGAGAAAATACTTGAGTACTACAAGGAAGAAGCACCCCTTCCCCTATTACTTTTCATCTCTAAAGTTGTGATGATCAAAGTTGATAACTCAAGTAAAATCAGGTACTTTTTTTTCTCGAAGAAAATGAGATTAAATATCTATTCTTAAAAATTACTATTCTACAACCTCCGTCTCACTCCTGTAATACTTACAATCAGCTTGTCGCCAACTGAGATAATCTCTAAGATTTTGGTCTGTAGGATACAACACAACACGTCCATCAAATCCTGGTGGATACAAAAGGGGCTTGTCCTTAAAATAATCCTTCCAATAGAAAACAAAGCTTGAGGCAAACTTGGCGACCACGAGAGTCATTAATTTACTTGTGAACAGAAAAAAAGAGAAAATATAACTTTAATATAACTAATACAAAAGTTAACTAGCCTTTTAAATACAAGCATGTGTCCCATGTTCACAATTTTCAGAATACTTTCTAAAAAATTTATAGTTTATTTATAATTTATAACCTATTTTCATAGTTTATGAATCCAAAATGTTGACAGCATAATTCCAAAACATGAAAGGTTTCTCTAGAAAACGGGTAATGACTTGCTCTAGTTATCCCAAAGTATAAAACCCAGATCCAACATGTTTAATTTTGTCATGTATATATTTTATGCTAGGCAAGATTGACTGTCAGTATCTATGATTCTATCAGTTAACCTCTCATAACTGTAAAATGCAACTTATTTATGAATTATATAAAAATCATCTTTTAAAATGCCTTTTAGTCAATCATATTAAAGTGATTTAATATCTTTCTACATTTTACAATAAATGAATTGAATAAATTGTCAAATAAAGTGCTTCGAAAATGTTTGGTATACCACAAGATTTCACTTACAGACTGGAAGTCATACAGCAGCTCACATTGCTATAAGGCATTCATGTACTAAATAAATTATAATCCAATATTGCATAATCTCTGTGCAATTAACATACTAATGTTAAACAATTCAGCAGCTTATTAAACAAGAATATGAAATGAACAAGCATATTATGAGGCTATCATCTATTTTAGAAAGAGTGTCTTAGTATATATTGGGAGGGGGAGAAAAACTGTAAAAGCAACTACCTTGCCCTTCTCTTAAACAAGTTGGTTTTCTTTTTGAAAACAAAGCTATATTCATCACTTTGTCCGTAGGCAATGACAATTTCCTCCATCTCTTTCATCACTGTTTGGGCGCACTTGTTCATCAAATTAAGAGCACGATCATCATTAGGTTTCTTAAAATCATGCTGCTCAGCAAAGCTTCAAAATGAAAAGCAAATAATTAAAAATACTTTATTTGTTATATCCGTTTAAATAATTCTCCTGTGTTACAGATTCTGAGGTTTTGGTAGAGGCTATGATAGGGACTTTGCCCATTTAGTTGCAACCCTACCTAGAGCAATAGATCTTAGTAATAGTCATTGCAATGTTCTTTACATGGGTTGCTTTTGAAAGTAATCTGAAATTGGTGCAAAACGTAGCAGCTTACTTGCTGGAAAAAGAAAATCATGATAGCTACTTAAACACTTAGTCCTGCATTGGTTGCCCATAGGTTTCTGAGTGCAGTTCAAATTGCTGGGTTTCACTCATAAAGCTCTATATACTTTGGCTTCTAGGTATCTTCAATATTACCTTTTTCATCTGGAATTTACACATGTGGTCAACTGTCCACCATTCTTAGGAAGTTAAAAGAGCAGGTGCTTGAAGACTATGTTTTTAAATTGAAGCCTCTATATTATAAGCACAACTCCTCTTGTTCATCTCAACATCCAACTTAATGACCTCCTGGAAACTAGTAAAACCAGAGCTTTTCCAGAGAATATTTGAATGCATGTCATCTGTACAAATACAATATATTGCTTTATTTTTTAAAACCACCCATTGATAGTTCTTCCAAATTAGGGCAGGATAAAAGAATTTGGAAAATATTAAGCTGTGATTCATTTAATTTTACATAATCTGTTTTATTGTCATTACAAAGTGTTAGAAAGTAATAATTAAAAAGCTAAACCAATGCAATTTTAGAAGGGAAATTAGTGCTTTGCCAATAAGATATATCAATCAGAAAGTGAGGAATTAGGCCTTATTAGGAAAATAAAACTTTAAAATTCTCGAACTAGCCATGTGCAAACTATTTACATCTGAATATAAAATAGCTTTGAGCTCCTTGAAAGAGGTCAACTGCATTCAATGCTGTCACCTTGGATGCCAACATGCTTTTGAACACTGGATAATGGCATCTGATGTTCTGACCTGAGTGAGGAACAACTACGGAGGAAGGATTCTTCCCAAAAAATTACAACTGATATTAAAGGAAAATAATATTTGTTAATAATCTGACTCATGCTACTATCGCCAATAAAAACCTCCCGATACCAAGATCAGTTACGGCATTAAACATACACACAAGCCAATAAAGAATATTTGTATAGCTCAGGGTTGAAAGGAGGGACCCTTGGGTGCTCTCTGAGCTTGCTTGTTTTCTTGCAGACATTTATTTCATTACTCAAAACTAGGTGACATCATCAGTGCTAGTGAGGAGCGATGTTTGCTGTCAGTTTATATTCTAGCGGCTTGCCCTGCAAGTCACTCCTTACTAACACTGATGATGTTACCTAGTTTGGGTAATGAAAGGTCTGCAAGAAAACAAGCAAGCTCAGAGAGTACCAGGACCCCTCATACACACAAGCGCCTGGTACCCCCAAATTCGCAGTACTCCGTAAACCTGGCAACTTTCAAACGTGTGAACTTCAATTCCCAGAATGCCCAGCGATGCCCGTCTGAAGTGATGAATTCTGGGAATGAAAGTCCAATATCGGGAAACGGTGTCCTGAAGCCAAGTCCTGGGCGAAAGGCGTTTCATTTTGAACTGGCGCCGCCGAGGCCGGGGCAGGATCCCGGCGCAGACCCTCATTCCTATTGGCTGGCCGGTCGCCGGGCAACCAAGCCTGTTAAATCCACACGGCGCCGCCAATGGTCGGAGCGTGTCTTTACCGGTGGAAGCAGCGTCCGTCCAACCGCACCACGATCCAGCAGTTGGGCAAGCACTGATCCTCCGCTTCGAAGGCCCGCACGTATTCGAACCTGCTCTTCGCCATGGCGGCCCGGACGTAACGACGAAGCCCCGACCTGAGGCCCAAAGCGACGGCAGCGAAGGCGCCCCCGAGTCGAGGCAGCATTGCCGGAAGGAGCGCCGGGCGGCACCGGAAGAGGCGGACTGCCTCTCTATGATGCCGCAAGATCGGCCGGGGTCGCTACCAGCCCTCTGCCTCTTCCGGGCCCCGGTAGGGGCGTCCGAGTAAATGCAGGAAGACCTGGGGCTGAGGCCCGCCTTCTTGGATCGCGAGTCTTGTCATTTCCCCCCTCATGTGCGTAGACGGTTGGGGGATACCCAGTTGGTTGAGGAGAGGAGGAGATACGTTAAAAAGAAAGGGGGGGAAAAGTCGCAAACCTCCTTTCGCTCAGCGGGCGCGAGGCGCAAACCCTCCGCCAAAAAAAAACAAACACGGCGCAGCATCGACGTGGGGCCCGTGCGCCTGTTCCTCCCTCGGTAACCAAGGGGACCTCATTGTTACGTGGCGCCCAGGGTAGCCATGGCAACCTCCAGGCAACAGCCCCACGGAGGGAAAAGCTGGAGGCACGTGGAGCCCCGCAAATTGCCATTTCTGGCCGACGTGCGGGAGGCGCGAGGCCCTGGCGAGCCGGAGGGCGGGGTCGAGTGCGGCGCGTGCACCTTGGAGTTGGGGGGGGGAGGGGGAGCGGAGAACGTTTGCAAGCCAACCGCAGCAGACAAACGGGCGGTAACAGAGGACCGGGCTGAGCTCACAATCCCATAACAATCCTACTATCAAGGGCGGGCTGCAGCATGGAAAAAGGGGCGCAGGAGGAAGCCCCGAGAGAGCAGCACCGGCTCCTGCATCCCACGGCTTGGCAGAGCGCTGCCTGCATGGACCATCTCCTCCTGCACCCTCTGCCGGGCCAGGGGGGCAGGGACTCGCACCTTCTGCTCTTCCCCCCCAAGCAGGCTCCCCAGCACCATCTCCTGCACCCTCTCTCGCCCAAACAAAGCGTTTTGCACAAGGAACAGAAACTTCCACAGCCCGGGGAAGGGGGTGCCTTTAAAGAGCAGCAGCATATCTTGGAAGAGCAGATTTGTCTTGCCAGGCACCTCTCCCAGCCTGTCCTTGAGACGGAAACTGGAGCCTGCGAAAAGCAGGAAGAGGAGGAGGAGGAAAATGGGCACCAGAAAGGATTACACGTGAAAGCTGAGGAGCGTGAGCCAGAGAACCCATTGCTCTTTATGGGAAGTAGCAACAAGAAGAAAAGGCGAGAGCCTAAAACTCTTACAAACCGTCTCAGCGGCAAAGATGAAAGTAGCAGCAGTGCAAAAGGTGTAGGGGAAGTCAGACTGGGGAAAGTTGAAGAGCCGGAGGAAATCAAGAAAGAGGCAAGAATGAAAGAAAACTGTGATGCCAAAGCCTTAGGATCTGCAAAAGAAGGTGCCATCAAAACCGAACTGGTAGAACCTCCTGAGGAGGATTGCAAAGGGAGGGAAGAGGTAGCATCCAAGCCTCAACCATCTTCTGGTGGTCCGACTCACATTAGCAAGGATGTTAGTTTGTCTCAACCTCTGGGAACACAGCATTCTCAAGAACTGAAGATTCCTGTTACACTCCATCCAGTCCCTCCAGGGACTAGGATCCAGTTTCAGGGACCACCTCCATCTGAGCTTATAAGAGTGACTAAAGTGCCAGTGACACAAGTGCCCCTTAAAATGCAGTCCTTGCTGGAGCCTTCAGTCAAAATTGAAACTAAAGATGTTCCTCTCACAGTACTACCCTCAGATGCAGGTATTAGATAGAAATTAGTTAGAATTTATCATATTGACCATAAACTATTATATGTAAACACTGGATTGAACACGAAGTGTTCCACTATTTATTTCAAGGTGTAAGACAGTGCACCCCACACTTTGAACCTTCTGAGTCAGCAGTTCATATACAATAGTGCAGGGGTCCCCAACCTGTGGGCCATGGACCAGTACCGATCTGTGGCCTGTTAAGAAATGGACCGTACAGTTGGAGGTGAGCAGCAGGAGAATGAGCAAAGCTTTATCTGTATTTGCAATTGCTCTCCAGTGCTAGCACCACTGCTTCAGCTTCACCTTAGATCATCAGGCATTAATTAGGTTCACATAAAAATTAGAATCCTACTGTAAACTGCAGAATTTAGGTTGCGCACTCCCACCCCCATCCATTGAAAAATGTTCCACAAAACCGATTGGGGACTGCCGGAATAGTGCATATTGTGGCTACTGGTTATAAAAATAGCAGATTACATGAAACCTATTAATACACAGGAAATATTTTACTTCTCAAACTGTTTTATGCTACATCAGTTTTGTGTAGTGGTTAAGCTGCTGGCCTAGAAACCAGGAGAGTGAGTTCTAGTCCCTCCTTAGGCATAATAACAATAGCACTTAGGCTTATATACTGCTTCATAGTGTTTTATAGCACTCTAAGCGGTTTACAGAGTCAGCATATTTCCCCTAATAATCTGGGTCCTCATTTTACCAACCTCAGAAGGATGGAGGGCAGAATCAGCCTTGAGAAATGAACTCTCGGTAGTCAACAGAATTGGTAGTCAGCCTACAATACTGCATTCTAACCATTGCACCGTCTGACTCTAAAAGCTGGCAAGGGCCAGTCACTCTCAACCTAATCCACTTCAGTTGTGAGGAAAATAGAACAAGGAAGGAGTATTATGTATGTTTGCTGCCTTGAGTTATTTGTCAAAATATTAGAGGCGGGATAAATATCTGTTTGACAGAGGCAAAGGATACTAAACAGCTTAACATATAATAGGGCTATGCATCACTTGAGATTTGATTCCAAAAGGTACAGCTGCTCTAAGCAGCTGAATATTGGTGCTGTATTTGTGCTCATAAATGTCTTTGGAATTGAATTAAAAATGCTGCACGTGTCTAAAATTTTAATGTTTCTTTTAGATTTAATTTCACAATGTAAAGCCTATATTATCAATTCATGAAACTCAGTAAAAGTCTTTTAATTATCAAATTTGTATAGCCAACCATATTTCAATTGTGACTCTGGGCAGTGTACAATAAAACCAGAATGATAAAACATACCTGAAATAATAATAATAAACAATAAACCATACTAATAAGACCATGAGAGAATATCAAAATATCCATAGTTATTAAAGCCATCTCATCAGCTCCCTGTTTCCAAGGTATCCTTAGGTCTGCTGAAAAAATCAAGTCTTAAGAGACTTCCAGAAGATTAATAGTCAGGACTAATCTCACCTCAGAAGGAGGAGGGTGATGTTACGAAGGACAGGTGCTATAGTAGACGAATCTCCTTAGTAGATAGAAATTGTAATGTGCATCTCCTGTCCAACCTGATTGGATGGGTAGATGTAATCAAGAAGAAGCAGTCCCTCGAATACTTTGTCTTCATATTATATAGGGTTTTTAAGGTAAAAACCACTATCTTGAATTGGACCTGGAAGCAAACTGGAAACCATCTCAGCTCAGGGAGCAGAGTTGTAATATGTACTGCTTTAGGGATACACATAACTGCCACATTTTGCACTAGTTGAAACTTCTGAATGCTCTTCAAGGGTAACCGTATGTAGAACACATTGTAGCGGTCTATGGGTGGGAGAGGTAACTGGGTCACAGAGAATTGTGAGCAGAGCCTTGTGATCAAGGAAGAGATAAAATTGGCAAATAATTGAAATTATGTTTGTTCTTATCTTACAAGGAACTAGAATAAGTGAATAGTCCTCCATTTTATTCTCACAATCCTACAAAATAAATTAGCTTGAATGAGAGACAGGGAATGGGTCATTCAGTGAGTGTCATAGGTGAATATGAATGAGAAGTTCATTCTGTTGGAAGTCTCACATTCTAACATCTGTATGAATCTGCTGGTTTGGTATCAAAAGACAGTTTTTATTGTTTCCCTAAGACAGTGATGGCGAACCTATGGCACGCGTGCCAGAGGTGGCACTCAGCGCCCTCTCTGTGAGCATGCGTGCTGTCGCCCCAGTACAAGGTTCATTACTAGAAAGCCAGAGGGACGCAGGACTCCTCTCCCTCTCTCCACACTCGCCTGAGGATATTTCTGACATCACCCGCCCCTCTGCCCAGCAATCCAATGGGAGTGCTTCCTCCCTCTCCTGTCTGGGGTAAGGAGGGGCGGCTCAAATATGACACCGTTTGTGGCAAAGGTGAGAGAGAAGAGGAGCTGGGAGGCTCGGAAGGTCGGAGGGGAGGGGGTAATCCTTGAGGGTGGAGTCCAAAACATCTCGGTTGTGTGTGGGAGGGGCAGATATAGCGGGAGCAGGGGGCCAAATCGGTTTGTGGGTGCGCGCCCTCGACATGTTGTGCCGATGGCTCGCACCGACCCCCAATGCTCAACCTGTGTTCTGGGTGGTACAGGCATCCAGGCCCAGGGTCTACGGCTGATGTTAT
>JANHFO010003591.1:122635-132653 GCA_032468095.1 Pareas carinatus | reverse complement strand
ATTCATTCATTTACTGCACTGTTAACTGAGCCCCAAACTGAGCCACAGCAACGCGTGGCCGGGTACAGCTAGTTATACATATAAATATTTGTATACTAATTTTACTTATATTTTGACTGCAGTTTCAAGTTATTTCCACATCTTTCATTCTTTCATCCTTTCATCCTCTGAATGTTGGGGTTTTTCTTTTCAGAAAAGTGATGTTTATCTTTTCAACGTTTTGATAACCTTACAAAACCACAGTCTTTGTTTTTGAATATTTACTTCCCTTTGCTTCTCAAGTGTTTCCAATAATTGTTGTATCTGTATATTAAAGTCTCTGGTAAATTTTTCAAACCAACCCTCTTGTTCTTCTTGTGCTGTTGCCATCTTAACCCGTTTTCCCCCCTAATTTATTCATCCACTGTCCAGCTTCTCACATCTGTTTATAGCCCAAGTCAAATTAAATCCAAATCCTTTTCTTTCCCCCCCTTTTTTGCAGCTTGCAATGTCCCAAATCTTACATTAAATTGTAGTCCTTTGCAAAGTTTTTCATTCAATTTTCTAATTGTTTTAAATGTCCGCCATCTTTCTTTTCTTTTTTCCTTCTTCAGCACTTATCCTCTTTTTTTCCAGAGAGTCAGTTTTAAATAGTTTAAATAGTTCAAGCCCCAAGAGTCAGTTCCATAAATTTACACCCCAATCTCTATCCAATATTTAATTGTATTTCCATTTCTTATTCACACAATCTCTTCCTGTTTATATCTATCCCCATCATGTTGATTCACTGCTTTTCTTTTTTAAAAGAAATTTTTACGGGCATAAGGCTCCCCCCCCTCGCTTTCTCTTACCCTCCTCAGATCTTGTATGATATTCTCTCTTCCTTTCTTCTTCCTTTTTCTTTTTACTAGTAATTATTTCATTCCTTGTAGGTGGCATATATTCTTACTAATTTCATCTTCTGCTTCCG
Source organism: Pareas carinatus (assembly GCA_032468095.1). NCBI lineage: Eukaryota > Metazoa > Chordata > Lepidosauria > Squamata > Pareidae > Pareas > Pareas carinatus. The sequence goes on along the minus strand of JANHFO010003591.1, from coordinate 131,704 downwards.
TCCTCTTTGTGGACTGATGTTCCACGCGTCCTGGATTTTCTCCCAAATAGCGATTCATGCCATTCTTCGCTCTGGAGCTTTGGAGTGTAAAAGCAGCTTCAGAGAAACGGGACCACCGCCCCATTCTCCTACCCCATGTCACTCCTGCTTCAGATGCATCTCCGGCGCATCCTTAAGCCTTTTTGGCTTTCAAAAATGAAAGAACAAGGACTTTGGTGCGTCGGAGCTCCGACTGCCTTGTCCCCACCGGAGTTAAACCGGAACCGAAAGTCTGGGTGGAAATATTCTTGGTCATTACTTAATTAGGGCATTGTAAGACCTACTCCCGTCCCTCCTCAGGAATGCACGACTCTAATTCCATTGAGTTGAATCAGGGATACTTGATAGCAGTAAAGTCAGGCAAGATCTGAGATTCCCACATGAAGCATAAAGCTATTCTTTGCATTCCCCAAAGTCCATTCCACCACAAGCCCACTGGTAGCCAATAAGATGCCATTAAGATGTTTTGAAAATACTGAAGTGCTAGGCAGATAGAGAATTCACATTCAGGGCACGATGGTCTTGAAGCTGACAAAACCGGCTGGGAGAAAGTGTGCCATCTCTGAAGGCAGACCCCCCTCCCTAATTCCCATGCAGATGTTATAAGAATCTAAGCAAAAATGCAGATGTCTCCTCCTCACCCCCTCCCAGGGGGAATTGGAGGCTACCATAGGAAAATGGTTGCACTGACAGGTATTGTCTACTTCCTGATCATTGGTATAGTATTAATCTTGGTGTTAATCTCTGCTTATTTGGATGTTATTTCTGTTGGGGAGGTGTTTTTGTTTCTATTTTATCTTTTTGATCGTCTCTTTTGAATGGTATGTAGACATTTATTTCAATGTGCCTGTTGACACACACTATTCCTGTATGGATGCAGCCCAAAACTGTTCTGACTCTTGAGATCTATGACATGCTGTTACTTCATACTTAATCTGTGTCTGTCAAGAGACCCAGTTCTCCTGCTAAGCCAGGTATTACCTATCTTGACCTCTGATTTCTATGTACTGAACTTTCCATTTTACAACTGAAAAATATTTTGTTGGCTGAATCAAATCAATTGGTGATCTTCTAATAGACTTATAGTCACCCTAATTAGTCTTATTTCTTTTATCCCAGTTATCAGGATTATTTTATGACCTTTGCATAGTAACTGTTATATATTGGCCTTATAGCTAAGTGTATATGTTTAATGGAAATTGCTGAATCACTGGGCTAAAGTAGCTGAAGCCTTTAGGCCTCCAGGTAGGATGTCTGCGGGCCCAAGAATTGCCCAGGAAAATCCTGATTGCCTATTGACTGCCGCCTAGTGACTGAATTGTATATAAGCATGCGCATTGCACAAGCAAATGTCTGTTAGAGAAAACCTGCTCTAAGAGAATGTCTATTGCTGTAATGATACTGACTTGTAAATAAACGATTCTTGTTTAACCTATACCATCTCCTTCTATGACTGTGGAACCCGTACACAACAGTAACTACATTACTATGTAGTTATTTTAGGTTTATATTCTGTTGTGCAGCAATATTTAAAATAGTAAAATAAGAGTACGATATCTGAACTGCCTCAAAAGGGACACTCCAAATGATCAGGTGTTTTTAATTAATGTGTGTCATATGGCACATGGCACAATATTTATTTATTGGTGCTTTCTTCCTCCTGTCAACATGCTCTCAAAAAGAAATAGATTTAACATAACAAAAGAGTATTGAGAGAGCAGTTAAACTTGAATTATAGCATATTTTTGGTTACTTAATGGGAAATGCTTATAAATGGTACTTCATTTACAATCACTGATAAAAATAGAAGAGGCTGTCAATATTAGAGGAATAAAGGATAGCAGATGTTTGCAGGGAACTCTGCATGGAAACCTGTGAAGATTAGCTATTTCCCTGGAGAAATTCACCCTGCAACATCGCTACATGACTTCATTTCTTTTTCTTCTTTCCCTGTTCATACCTTCTCTTTACCTCCTCTATATCTACTTTTATTTTTTCTTCTTTTCCCTTCCTTCCATCTCAGCATAGATTAAAGTCATTATAAGTCTTCAACACCAGGAGGAGCCGCACATTTTCTTGAAAGCAACTGGATCTTGCTACCTTGTAGTCAGAAGAGACAGGTCATATCAGGTCCTTTGTGAGCTTCTCTTTCTTCTTTTTTCTTCAGAAGCAAAACAAAAGGAAGTGAGCAGATCCGAATAACTCAGAATACTAATGTCTAGCTTCTGAAATGAAATACGGTTGACACTCAGGGTGTCTGCAAGGAATTGTCCCAAATGCAAGGTGGTGGCTATGAGGTTATAATAGAAACTTCACCCATTTCCGTGTGGTGCATGTATGCAAACCTATTTTTGGCACAGACAGTCAAGGCCATTTTTTTTTCTCTTGCAAGATTTTCATTCTTGCACCCTACAGAATTTTTTTTTTACTGTATTACAGAACAGGTTTATTTCTTAAGGTACATTTCTTATGGCTCACATATATATGTAAGTGTGTGTGTGCATAAGTTGTATTTATCGGGGATGAATGAATAATCATAAATGCAAATATATCAACAGTTTTGGCAAGTTATAATGCTTAATTTATGAATAAATATAATTCCTGTTGGCACAGCTCTGCAGATTTACATATACCATAAATATCCAAATTGTTTTTCAGCATGACATATAATTAAAGCATCTAAATGGTTTCATTCTGTAGATTCTTACACTAGCATTACTCTAAGGAACAAAGTGACTCTGAAGGACAAACAAAGAACATTTCCCTAGGTTTTCAAGGATACATTTAGAAAGGGGATATGCTGTGTCAGATCTGATTGCAAGGGTGTCTTTGATGTATTAACAATAAGCATTGCGTATCAGTTAGTGAGACCTGTAAATTAAAAAGTGAGAAGGTGAGTGTGTTTGCTAGAAATGTACGTAACATTAACTTGGCTTGAATTGATTTCCAAAAAAAGCAAGCAGAAAATCATGGTTACGCTCTTTCCCTTGATCAACAACCCTGAATGTAATTGGGTTGACAACAGAGCAGTAAGTTTGAATACATCTTTTCTCCAGTAGAGCTCAAGTATTCATGTCAACATTCGGGAAAGAGAAAGGATGAGACTTTGGATTATTTTTATCATCTTTTTGCAGTGTTAACAGCCTTGTAGAAACAGGTTCTGAAGCCTCATTTCTATTCATCGGTGCTCAGAAACTAAGGTATGAAGTGTATCAGTATCATGAGAAAATGTAATAAGCATTTAAGTTAACATTTTGGCTTTTTTGTGGAATGGCTCCCTTTTATTTCTTTGTGCATGTTAAGATTAGGAAGCATTAGGAAGGCAGCAGGTGTCTAAGTCTTATGCACAAACCCAAATCCAGAGGCCCTGCTGTTCAAAGGAAGAGCTATTTTTCATTTATTTATCAAGACTTACATCCTGGAACAAACTGAATGAGGGGATATGTTTAACAACTTGCTGAACACAAAAGCGATCAATGTAGCCAGGCTTAGATGAGAGAAATTCCTTTCTAAATTCTTTGAAGCCCAATTAGGGACACAAAAGGAGTCCATTATGAAAAGGGAATAGGTGAGAAACAAAGGAAGGCTGCAGCAGATACTCCAAATTCCAAATAAAACCAATACAGACAACCAGTTAAACTTTGTTACTTCCTACATCCTTGAATAACCTCATGAATTTTGGCATAGTGTCACTGCAGAGAGAATGGGTAGAGAGAAATAATTGAGAATATATCTATTACTATATGGCATCTATAGTAATAAATGCCAAAAATGATTCATTCATTCACTCACTGTCCACTCACTGACAAATCACTATATCTCAAAAACCATAAAAGCTACACTACTGACACTTCCTACATACCTTTGCTTCCCATCTAGGAGCAAACTACAAAAACAATCTGAAATAAAATAATTTTTAAAAGAGTTATTTACTATTTATTGCAAAGGGGAAGAGCCTATGGCCAAACCATTGCCAGCTGCGCACGCTCAAAAACCCCAACTATCTTAAACCCGATCTATCTCTTTCTCTGATCTATCTCTTTCTCTCCAAGGGAGGAAGGTGATAGTGCTCTTATTACCAGTAAAACAAACTGCTAAAACAACTAAGGGAACTATGAGACCAATGGAACTATGAGACCAAGAAAACAGCTACAAGATGACCAAGGACAACACACACACAAGGTTTGTCAAAACATCAAACACAAACATCCCTTCCTCAACACAAACCAACTCAAACACACAAATATCAGTCCTTCAACACAAACCAACTCTAACACAAATATCGATCCCCTAACACAAACCAAACAAACACACTACACACCTTATTATTTTCCTTACCTTTTCCCCAGTCCTTGGCAAAATGCACAATGGCGAAAATCCACTATGTCCAGTAAAAACTTTTCTTTCCCCAGTGATCCACTGTGTTGAAAAAAATGAAATCTTTAAAATGCATCCCTAAAAACCACGCAAGAGCCTAGATGGCAAAAAAATAAAATAGATTTTCAAACACGGCCGCCACACTTTCAAAAACAGACGCCACAGTGCTGCAATTACAACACGGCCCAAATGGGCCTCCATGACAATTTTTTTTTTTATTAAATCTAACGCGCAGTCCTAAAAATTAGGGACACAACATGGCACCCTTATAAAAGGCATGCACAGTTTACAAAAATTGACATTTCTTTATGCAAGGCCCGGGGAAAAAAAAGTCTAATAATGGATGCACTACTCAATGCACGCTCAGTAAACCAATATTTAAATTATGACAGTCCCGAAAAAATTATTTTACACTGTCAAACAACATCAGTCAAACTACAACACTACATCTTCAACAATTCTTCAACGACTATTTTAAAAAACTTTTTAAAATACACAATTATACAAACCCCCTAACATAGCACAGGTACAAAAAGCTAGTGTGTATGAGTCAGTTAGGGAGTGAAATATCACTCACTCACTCACTCACTCACTCATCACAAGATCTCCAAAACTATAAAAGCTACAAACATGAAATTTTCTGCATACCTTTGTCTTGGCATTTAGGCACTCACTAAGAAAGAATTTTTCAAAATATTAATTTTTACGCAAGTTATTTCATATTTTTTATTCCAGATGTGTAGAGGGTTGTGATCGGATAAAATATTCAACATCATTTGCTACTTTTCTCCTGATTGGAGAACTTTCAAAGCCTCTCCTGATAAGAGGGCTTCCCATTGATTGGTTTTGAATTTTTCATTGAACCAGTACCAATGGCAGGGCAAGGAGCAGCAGGGCAGATGAGTGCGAAAAACTGCTTTTCCACAGCGGTTCTTTGAGGAGGCCAGCCACCACGGCATGGGTGGAGGAGGCCAGCCGAGGTCTCAAAACTGCTTCTCATTGATGTTGTCGAGCCAAAATTCTAGATGGGGAACAGTAGCACTGTGGAGGAGGAATGCAACCATGGCTGGACAGTTGAGACTGTGTGCATGACTGTCCACTGGCAAGGGGGGGTGCTGGATGATCGGCAGGGCAACCACAATCGATCAGCTTGCAGGCGTGGCACATGGACCTGCAGAAGGGGTGTGGCCACCACCAGACAATTGAGGCAATGTGCATGCGCACCTGGAGGTGAAAAAGCAAAAGCAAAGAAGACCAGCTTAGAAGCGGAGAGAGGAAGTTTGGGCACCAAGAGAGCACAGAAGAAAACGGAGTCTGAGGGAGGGATTGGAGAGAGAGAGAGAGAGAGAGATGGGACAGAAGGGAAACTGAAGAGTGAAAGGAAGAGGAGAAGGAGAGAGAGGAGGTTTTGTGCCAAAAGGGGAGAAGCCAGGAGGACCAGCTGAGAGGGAAAAAGTGACTTTTGGCGCGAGTCTGAGGGAAGAGATTCGCACCAAAAGGAAGAAGACTGAAGAGAAACTTAAGGGTAAAGGAAAGAGGAAGAGGAGAAGAGGAGGGAAGGAAGAGAGAGAGAGAGAAGAAAGAGAGCACTGTAGCAGAGCACAGATATCAGAAGTGTGTGTGTGTGTGTGTGTGTGTGTGTGTGTGTAAAATCCATACATCATCTTCCAGAAGAATTTTTTAAAATATGAAGTATGGATTATTAAGAGAGACAGTTTAGTGTAGTGGTTAAGGCATCAGGCTAGAAACCAGGAGACTGTGATTTCTAGTCCTGTCTTAGGCCCAAAGCCAGCTGGATGACCTTAGGCCACTCACTTTCTCTCAGCCCTAGGAAGGAAGCAAAGGCAAACCACTTTATAAAACCTTGCCAATAACATTGCAGGGAGCTGCCCAATCAGGAATTGGATATCATTGAACAGAAAGAAAAAAGAGAGTGTAAAATATCTCTTATAAGCCTTTTGAGACAGTTCCAGATAATTTATATTTCAACTAATTTTGCATGTTGTATAATCAACTTTTTTTTCCATAATAGCTCAAAGCAATTTATTTGAAGTATCTGATTATGGAAAGATATGAATGAAATATATTGATTTTAAAAAAGATATACATTTGGAATTACCACAAAATATTGTATCAAAAGTACTTATTTATATTTGCTTGAACACTTGTCAATATTCAGGAAGAAAGACTAACTGTGGAAATGTCATTTTCTTTGTTTACAGACATTGTTCAAATGTTATATCTGTTGTGTTACGGAATTAAACTTCCTCATATTTCCATTCATTTTTGAAAAGAGTAAATTAAATCAAAAGTATTTGGTGCAAAAATGTTGTCTAAGGTTTCCTTTTAATTTTTCCCCCAGTGGTCTCTTTGCTGGCAACATCACAGAAGTGCATTATTTGGAAGATGGTACTAGCACTATTGTCATGCGTAATTACACGGTAAGCTTTGTGGTTGGAAGTCAATATATCATACTTCATAATTAAAGGGAAAGAATGGGAACCATGAAAATAAAGTGGGTAGCCTATATTTGATTTTAGATCTTGGCTGCTGTAGTTGATTCACCCTTTTGCTCAAAATGCACATCTGCGGAAGGAAATACTCCAAAGGAACCATGATATCAGGGCTTTAAATTGTGCACTTAAAGATTTGCACTTAATGCTTTTTGAAAATGTGCCTGTTAGAGTATCAAACAAATTGAAAGCATCTACTATGGTAAATATGTAGCATGAGATCATGATTTTGAGATATGGAAGCTCTGAAAAAATATTATAAAGACTTCCTGGATTTCTTTGGTACAGAAGCTTAGAAAGACCCTTTTATTTCATTTTCATTTTCATGGGATCTGACTCTGAAAATATATTATATATGAAGTTATGGAAGAATAGTTGATAAAAGAATTTAAACTTTGCCTGGTATTTTTTAAAATCTTAACAAATATCTTCACAAAGCAGTCACATCTTTTCAATATAAATTTAAGACTATAATGGCAGGTTATTTTTCTACCTGTAAATAAAGTCTCTTAATTAAGAAAGTACAGTGAATAAACTTTATTATTATATAGTATTTGTCTTTTGATTAATTCAAGCTGAACTGAAATATAACATTAGAATTATATGTTTGGAGAGTTACAAACTTAGTGCTTTTCATAATAACCATGTAGATAGTAATACATGAAGTTACAAAGTGACTTTTGTCTTATATTGGGGCTGTCGCTATGAGCAATTTTAGAATATGTAACTAAACTGAATATTATAATCAATATAATATTCTGTGCTCACTAAGGGTTCTTTCAGAGATTTCCTTCCGTTTGCTCCAAATTTTAAGGTGAAACAAGAAGCAACATTCTATGGATGTAGCTTGACAAAATAATGCAGAATACACTATTGTTTCTCATTCTTGGTATTGTGAGGGGTAGAATTGGAAATAGAAAAACCCATTTTTCCAACACTTTTTTTTCTCAGCTGGCAAAGGGCTGCTTCCCCAAATATAATTCAAAATAAACTTGGAGTTGCATTCCCCTGCAATTGGTATTCAGAGCCATAATACATAGTTAATGGGATTAAAAGGCTTTCTTCCATGAATTATCACTCAGCTTCTGAATGCAATTTAAAATGATGTCTGTTGCCTTTAAAACTCTTCCTGATTCAGTTTCTGGATGTCTTCTCTCTTCTCTCAATAACATGTGTTTGCAGAGAAGACTTACTAGGCACCCTTCACTTAAGGAGGGGCACAGTTTGAGTGGAAAAACTAAAGACATGGATATGGGATGTGGTCCGCAATATGCATAAATTCAATGATACTTTAACTACAGGCTACCGTGAAGCCCACAGAATCTCATGGTAGCCATGATAGAACATAAATGTTTCGAACAGCCTGATATAAAGATGGGGGTAGATGAGGCCTAATAAACAAAGACTGAATCCTGTCAAGGAGAGATTTCGTGCATACGGTGCTTTTAGGTTGGGGAATTAAGAGTTTTCCTGTTCTAAAATGGGTAAGCGTTCTCACAGAAAGAACTGGAACAGTGTTTCAGGGTGTTTCTACACTCGGCATTGTCATGTGAGGCCCAAGTAACCTCTTTGCCTGGGAATGCATATTGCCAGGTTCTGCTGGAAACAAACTGTGTCCTTTCTGAGATAGCAGTATCTCAGCTCGAGCATAGCAATGGTATGTTTAGATTATGCCAGGGCTTTTTTTTTTTTGTCATGGAACACACTGGAATGGTGTTCTGTCACCTTTTTTCACTCGGTAGGGGAAAGCCCAGCTGGGGAGAGGGGAAGAAAGCGATTTTCAAAACCTTGACAATCCTCATGCAAATTCAACCAAGAGCAACCATTCAGAGCTAGCTTGACTGGATCCATCGGAGGTGCTTCCTTCCCCACACCCCAGCTGAAAAAAGGGACTGGAACGCTGTTCTGGTGTGTTCCATGACAACAGCAACAAAAAAACCTGGATTTCCAACTTCCAGTGGCTCCGTAGGCATTGAAAGAGAGACTCTTAGAGTCTGCCAGCCCCGGAATTGCGTAAAGCCGTCCTGACAGCTAAAACCAACTGTTAGGTGGCTGGAAGCCTTTTCCCTCGGGAGAAGAGGGAGGGGTGAGAAGTAGGATCGAGGGCAGGGCTCCCCTAAGTCCCTGAATTTAATGCAGG
>JANHFO010003591.1:52571-64613 GCA_032468095.1 Pareas carinatus | reverse complement strand
TCAAACAAAGGCTTTCGCTAGTTCAAAGCTCTCTTTACTTTCACTTTGCTGCTTCTGATCTCTCACAGTGCCATCTTAGAAACATTGTATCTTTCAGTGTCCTTTGAAGAAAACCTTTTAGTAACAGAGTTAGGTTCCATGGAAAAAAAATTACTTGCCAGGAATTCTGATCTTGCTCTGTCCAATTGCGAAGGCTGTAATATAAAAATTCTTGAATGGAGGTGGTCGCAGCGTTTCGTTCTGCCTCAGCAGAAGCCACCCGAGCGCAAAGCTTGCCGGATCTCCCTGGGGAACTCTCACCCTTTTAGCCCCTGAATTAAATTCAGGGACGTACGGGAGCTCTACCCAAAATCTGACTGCTCGCCTTTCCCTCTTCTCCCGGGGGAAAGTCTTCTAGCTGCCTAACAGCTGATTTTAAGCTGTCAGAGCGGCTTAATGCAGTCCCGGGGCTGGCGGACTCTAAAAGTCCGTCTTTCAACGCCTGCGGTGCCACCGGAAGTCCAAAGGTGACCCAGTTTGACTTCAGGAAATTCCTATTAAGGTTTGAATTTCTCTGCTGGAAGCATAGCAAAAATAAGCATTTGTTTCTGAGCAAGTTCTCAATTTCATTATGAGTAGCAGCCTGTAAAATTAATATCCCAATTGGCATTCCTTTTTCTTAGATGTGTCAAGAGTCTGGAAAGATAGCTCTTGGAAATGAGTATGGATACCTTTAGATATGCTGCTCATAAAGTTTCTACTATTCAATATTTAGCCTTTTGTTTTGAATGACAGATCTCACATGGAAGTGTTTATGAAGTTTCTTTGTGTACAAAAATGTTTTACTATATAAACCATTAGGAGATTTGGATAAATTATGGGTAATTAAAATTAAGTGTAGCCTTAATTTTAACAAGTTTATAATATTTTTCATTATGGACTTTGTTATCTTATACGTGTTTTAGAAAAAAAATCTTTCAGCTTTTTTTTACCAGTTATTTAGTTTGATTAAGATTACTGTGGGCTATTTGTCAAGCAGGAATTTAAGCAGAATTCTCATGAGTGAAGTGTGATATTTGAACACCTATTATATGAAACCACAGAGACACATATAAATGTTATTTCTTTCAAGGATGCTCATATCTTCAGCACTCCACAGCCTCAATGCCTTTTTTACATCAATAAATTCCAAAGAAAACTATCAGGAATATGTTTTCTTGGTGCATTCATCTTGAAAGCCTTGCCATGCATCTATTTTAGTTTAGAGGTAGCCAGGGCAAACTTTAAATGATAGAAAGTATCCTAGATTCAGCAGTAGAATCCACTTCTTTATCCAATAATAAAGTATCTAAAAATCTTCATCAAAATACTTCAAGGTAGATTTTTAAATAGCCAGAAGAATATGTGAGAAATATTATACTCCTTCATAGGAGAATAAAAATTGCAAAATGTCTGAATATACATTGCATAATGCTTAATGGTTATTTTAAATTAAAATACGGAGTTGCCATGCTTTTTTTCATAGATAAAATCATCTACTGAATATTTCACTTTAGGAAGGAAGGAACTATTAGCCTACTTCCCTTGTTTTTATACTGAACTAGATGCTTGTTTCAACATACATCCAAATGATCAAAAATTGACTAATAAAAAAAGAGGCACACTGTTCCCAGGACTTGCAGTGGCTTTCCAGAAGATATTATTTCTTTCATTATGTAAATATACAGTGTATTTTGCATTTTGGCACTGCATTCTAGGATAGTCATATCATTAAACAGACTAAAATCAAGATGATTTTTTAAAAAGAAAAATGGCCAACCCAAAATATCTTTGTGAATGAAATTCTAACATATCCTTGATCTTAATCCAATAAAGGAATTATAACAATGAATGCAGAATTCCACATAGGAAAGTAAGAATTGATCTAGGTAATGTATTGGATCAAAGCAGATTCATAACTGTAGCATAATGCCAATGTGCATTCATTCAAGTAAGTGAAACTTCTAATGTGCAAGTTGTTCTAGTTATATGAACTTTTGATTGTTAGAAACAGTTGTATGCAAACAGAATTGGATTGAAGTCTCTGAATTAGAATTAAGCGCAATATTAAGAAAAAAGTCTTTAATTTCAGCTATATCCATATGCATTTTAGTATATGGCTAATTTTTGCAAAAAACTGAAATTAGTATTGGGTTAAAATAAGATATGATAAAATAAACAGTAAACTACTTTTTAAATAATACTGGTGAATATTTAAACTTCTCAAAATAAGTTTGCTAAAAAAAATCTGTGTCCTAGGTTTTGAAACTATCTCCATATAGTGCCTCCTTCTTTATAGTCATTCCTTTAACCTCCTTTAAATTACACATTATTTAAACTGATGAACCACTAGTTTAACTCAATCTATTTTTTAAAACTCTTTTGATTCAATTTTGTATTGAAGCTCAATCTCATTTAGGGAAATAAATAATTATTTCATGCTAGCTTTTTGTACCCGTGCTCTGCTACGGGTTTTATATAATTCTGCATCCTTCCCACTGTCTCTTTCTCCTTGTTTCTCTCTCTCTCCATTACACCCTGTCTCTCCCTCTCCCCCTATCTATTTATCACCTTTGTCACCCACTTTCACCCTCTCTCCCTCCTCCACCTGTTTATCTCTGTTTGTCCTTCTTTCTCTATCTCCCATTGCAAAAAGGCACGCAGGCATGTGTGCTCTGCATTCCAATTCGGTTGTCCTCCAATTTAAAGACTGTCTCCCCCGTACCCCCTTAATTGACAGCCAGAGTGGAGGAGGCAGGAAGAGGGAGGCGGGGTGTGATGTGCGGCTGTGGAAAAGCGGCACTGAGCCTGGATTCTGGCTCCGGATTAGTACCTCTCCCTTCTTCCCAGGTGAGCAATCCAGATTTTGATTCCCTTTCCTCCTTTCTCCATCACAGGTGCTTCTTTGCGTTTGTAAAGTTTTGCGGTGGGCCATTCGGCTCATTTTTCATACTTGCAGCGGTCCATTTGAGCCTTTGAAAAGGTTATTTTCAGCCCGTTCGGGCCTTTGGGTTTTTTGCAGGTGCACAGCTCTCAATGGTTTGGCTGTTGGCTCCTCCCCTTTGCAATAAATGTTAAATAACTCCTTTAAAAATATTTTTTGGAGAAATTTTTGTTGTAGTTTGCTCCTAGATGGGAAGCAAAGGTATGTAGGAAGTGTCGCTAGTGTAGCTTTTATGGTTTTTGAGATATAGTGATGAGTCAGACAGCAGTGAGTGACCAGTGAATGATGAATGAAACATTTTTCAGGTTTATTACTATAGATTAATTATTATTTAAACTTGTATACCGCTTAACAGTGCTTTACAGTACTCTCTAAGTGGTTTACACAGTCAGCATATTGCCTCCAACAATCTGGGTCCTCATTTTACCGACCTCGGAAGGATGGAAGGCTGAGTCAACCTTGAGCCAGTGAGAATCGAACTGCTGAACTTGATGGCTAATGGCAGTTGGCAGGCAGCAGAAATAGCCTGCAGTGCTGCTTTTAACCACTGCACCATCCTGGCTCTTGAAAGTCCTTTGAAAGCAGAAGAATGGCATTGGTTAATAGTGACACTCTGAGGCCACCAGCATAGACCAAAGCATCTGCTCTCCCATTGAAGGGCCCTTGAAATCTTTGCCTGGAGAAATGGTCATAAATATTAAATTTTATTTATGGAAACATTTACTGTCATTTTTCTTTTGAATAGTGATTGCTTAAACTGTTTTCTACTGTTTTTTTTATTTTGTTATTCCTGTAAATTTCAAACTAGGATTTGAACATTAAGGAAAATCTTTTAAAGACTAAAGAGTAATGGTGCCAATCTTAAAAATGACCTGTAGAAAAAGAGGATTGGCTATGATATGTTTTATTTTTTAAAAGAAGCTCATTAAAAAGAAACTCCAATCTGCTTCTCTTAAAAAGTGTTAAATCTTTAAAGCAGAAGCATCAGGATCAAACACTGGCTTTTACTGCCTGTGTTGGCAGATAGCAACTTGTATAATCCTTCTCTTCCCTTCTTACCCCCCTTGAAAAAAATTTCCCTAGTGTTGTCCGAAAGTGCAGGGTCTGCTTTTTTTCCAGATCAATCAAGTGTTGATCCATTGATTATGACAGAAATTGACTGTTGCCCAAGAATGATGTCATGGGCTGAGAGAGTGACTGACCCAAAGTCACCAAGTTGACTTTCATGCCTAAGACAGGACTAGAACTCACAGTTTCCTGATTCCTAGCCTCAACTGAATCAAGACCCTGGAATGGAATCGGATACAAATTGTGGTAGAAGAAAAGAATCAGGGAGGAAAGAGGGGACTAACAATTTTTGGATCAAAACTCTACTACCATGTTTTCCCAAAAATAAGACACTGTCTTATATTAATTTTTGCACCCAAAAATGCGCTAGGTCTTATTTTCAGAGAATGCCTTATTTTTCCACCGAGGCCACCCAGAACTGCAAGTCCAAGACCTTATTATCAGGAAGGTCTTATTTTCGGGGAATGCCTTATATTTCAGTGAGAGGCAAAACTGTACATAGATCTTATTTTCAGAGAATGTCTTACTTTCAGGGAAACAGGATAGGTATGAGGCAGGTGAAATGAAGGCACTGTTTTGTGTTTCCACCATGCTGGAAGGATTTGGAGGGTTGTGTTGTGAGATGTATGACAGGGCCTCCAATGATTACTAGAATGAGTAAGCAAAGTCATAAGTGAAGTAGTAACCTTTTTTATGTCCTTGTTCAAAAACTATTTAAGATTTTTATTAGTTAAAAACAGCACTTTGAATTTGAATCACCGCTAAAGAATTAGTGAGGAGGTATAGTGGTGCACTCCATTTTTTCTGTCTCTATATACATATAAGATATAATTTCCCAAGCTGGCAATTAGAGTTATTTAGCAATCTTTGTAAATTATATCATTGTATTGTGAGCTTTCCCACACAATGTACCCATGCTAGGAAAGAGTTACTTAGCAATCTACTGCAATTTGAAAGTAGTCACTTTCGCTTTGAGATTCTTACAATTTGTATATAATTACTCTCACTTCAGACCTTTTATCTGCATTGTTACTTACAACAATTAAGATAAAGAGAAGGATATGAACTCCATACCGTGACCCCTGTGGAAGAGAGAGTGGATAGCCCCATGCTAGAAACAATGTCTCATATATCAATACCTTTCACAGAGCTTTGTCTGGTTTCTTAAGTTATTAATAAGATACGTCACCAGACCATCTTCCCGTGGTTCATGCTAGAGATAATGCATTACTTAAGCAATATATTTGGCAGTAGGTCAATTATCTTAATTGTGACTAAGTCATGGATGAGATGCACCACCAAGCTATCACCAAGTGTTCTATTGTTTACTGTCATGTAAAAAGTATAAAGACTGACAAAATACTCAAAATACCTAGAACTTCAACATAGACATAAAGACATGGGAGGATGCCACTCAGATGGTTCCAGAAGGTCTGTCCATTGTCATTTCATGGAGTTACTGATAAGCTGAAGGGTTATAGTTTGATGTATGATTTCTTTTCTCCGTAACATTCTCATTATTTACTTTTTTTAAAAAAAAACAATTTTCTGCATTTGTCATGATTTGAGACTATAATATTGTCTTCCAATCCCAATTTTGATTGGCTACTCACTGGGTATCGGTATCAACACAATAGGCCAAGACACAGCTTGTACATTAATGAAACTGACACCAGCGTAACATGATTCTCAAATTTATAGGAACAAAATGGAAGACTGCATTTTGGACCTGAATGGAGACTGGTTTCTGAATGCAGAGATGAATATGATGCGTATTTAATTGTTTCATTTTATTTTTATTCTGAAAATATATCTCTGAAGCTGAGATGAAAGAACTTTCTTTAGTGTCTAGTTTGAAATCTCAACTTACATTTTCTATGCCTAAATTAAACACTTTATTCAGTACATTATATCAATTAACATAAATATAGATTCTAAATAATTCTGCTACTGTACTCCATGAACCAGTGGAAGGGGTACTTGGGAAGCACCTATTGTAAATTTGTCCCAGAGCATTAATTTGAGCAGTTCTTGGTCCTGTGTAATAATGTAATTACATTTGTATGACTTGTCAGCAAAGACTGTTGGTGTCAAGAATTGTATTTAGAAGGATACATAAGTCTTAATTTCATGTTGAATGCATCTATTCCTCTTTCATTTTATTTCTTGTAATTCCCAGAT
The DNA here is from genome assembly GCA_032468095.1 of Pareas carinatus. Lineage (NCBI taxonomy): Eukaryota > Metazoa > Chordata > Lepidosauria > Squamata > Pareidae > Pareas > Pareas carinatus. The sequence continues at coordinate 58,402 of JANHFO010003591.1, read as the reverse complement.
TATTCTGAATACACCTGATGTTCACATCACTTCTGGTCATATGAATGTGTCATTATTGAAAAACCAATGAGCAAAGGTCCAGGTTTCCACAGTCCAGTGTTTTTACCACACAGATCGTTTAAAAAAATCTGCCAAGGTTCTGTCTTCCCCCCTTTTTTTCCTCTAGATGATTTCAGGGGAAAGCAAGATGCCAAGCTGCAATAGTTTTGCTCCTAAACTTGTCTGAATTCTTTTTAAAAGAAAATTTAAAAGATGAAGAAAGCAATAAGCATTCCTAGTAAGAGAATAAAAAAGACTTTGGGAGACAGAATCATGGGGGGAAATGGCAACAAGCACATGTAAAAAGAAATGTGTGTTAGAAGGCCCAGGTTGCCACTGTAAATGAAGCAAAGTTGTATTGCCGTTCACCAGTGGTTTGTGAAAATGCTGCTGGAATCCATATTGTTTAACAGACATTAATACAATTGAACAAGTCCAGAGGTATTTTACGAGAAGAGGGCTCCATTCCTCAATCCGCAATAAAATACCTTATGCCACAAGACTTGAAATTTTGGACCTAGAAAGCCTGGAGCTACGCTGCCTACAGTCTGACCTAAGCTTAGTACACAAAATTGCCTGTTACAATGTTCTACCTATTAACGAATACTTCAGTTTCAACCACAATAATACATGAGCTAATAACAGATATAAACTCAAAGTGAACCGATCCAGACTCGATTGCAGAAAATATGACTTTAGTAACAGAGTGGTCAATACCTGGAACTCACTACCTGATGATGTTGTAACATCCTCAAATCCCAAAAAAATTAACCTTAAACTGTCTACTGTGGACCTCACTCCATTCCTAAGAGGTCTGTAAGGTGGGCGTGCGTAAGTGCACCAGTGTGCTTATCGTCCCTGTCCTACTGTCCCCATTTATTTCTAGTCATTTATTATGCATATGCTTATACTCGTTTATACCTATATGTTTATATAGTATGTTCCTATTTATACTTGTTTTTCTCATATATGCTTGACTAAATAAATAAAATAAAATAAAATAAAACGTAAAATTGATGTAAGACATTTTGGAACAAATTCCAGTGATTATTGAGTTGGCTGACTCCCTATCCAGCTATAGCATGAAGCTGCTGGTTGAATGCAGAAGGATGAGCGAATTGATTTCAGAGCCTAGAAGATAAGACAGTTTGTTTTTTATTTGCCAGATGGTTGTGATCAGCTAATGTGATCACAAGAAATGTCCCAAAAGAGCTAGTATGTGTGTTTCGGCATTCTTTTAGTGTCCATAGCAGTGGCATGACGTCCTTGATACATTCCAGTTACAGCTGGCATTAAACTGAATAGAAAGGGTTTTGAGCTTCACTCACAATTAACTGAATGGCAAACATCCAACGGAAAACCGAAGAAAGCATGCACGAGCATAAAAACGAGGAATTAAAACACCAGAACCTCACAGAAACTCTTTATGATAAAAACTTAAATGAGTGTCCTTCATAAATAATCAGTAGCAAAAGCAGCACAAACATTTGATCCATTGTTTTCTATTAGACTATTATAGGTAGTCCTCAATTTACAACCATGATTGGGCCTGGAATTTTGGTCATAAGTCAAGGTGGTTATTAAAATGGCCACCATGTAACATGACTTGATTTTATAACTTTTTTTATGATGCAGTAAAGCAAGTCACTATAGTTGCTAAGTGAACCATGTGCTTACTAAGTGAATCCAGCATATTCAATAACCATTTTTTGCCCTTTTCTGCTGGAAAATGCCAAAAATCCAATGAAATCATGGCCATGTAATCATCGGATGCTGCAAATTGTTATAAAAATAATCTGGTTGCCAATAGGTGGAACGTGGTCACATGATTGGGATGGATTGTGGTGTTTTATGATGGTTGGAAGTGCTTTACCATAAATCACCCTTTCCAAGGCCCATTGTAATTTCAAACTTGTCAAGCAACCAGCTGTTAAGTGACAACTACCTATAATGCCAATTTCACCTTCTTACAGATTCTAATCTGTTGCGTCCCATTTCCTACTCCTTCTCTCCCCAAACTGCCAATTTATAAAATCTGTCTTGATATGGAGGGCTTGGAGGCACAGTAGCAAGGATTAGTCATCCTTAAGCATGTATATTTTACTAAAACATATATAAAATATTCTGTTGTTAATTTTATGCAGTCTGTTTTTCTTAAGATAGCTTTGTGTGTTTATAATAATTATTAATGTACACAAAGTATGCATTGTGGAAGAAGTAGTAACATCAGTCACTGTCAAAATGCTTGCATTTAACCTCCAATACAGGGAATACTTTCTTTTTTGATTACAGTGTATTATGATGCTATACAATTTAGAATGGCATGCTAATAGAACAGTGTGTTAGAACATCTTCTTGCACCTAAATTTCATTATAGTAACAAGCAATCTTTCTCCCATTTTTCCTCAGATATCCGTTTCCCATGATGTTCAGCAGCTGCAGCAAGAAAGACTTAGAAAACAGTTTAGAGAAAGGTGTGGGGATGTGTCTCTTCAACCTTCCAGAGGTTAAGGAATCATTTGGTGGCCCCAAATGTGGGAATGACTATGTAGAAGAGGGAGAAGAGTGTGACTGTGGTGAACCTGAGGTAAGAGTAACACTCTTTGTTTTAAAGGAAAGACCAAGTTCATTTTGAAATACCAAACAATAGTTTCATCTAGTTTCTTCAAATCCTTCATTGCGGTGTCCAAATATCTAAATAAAATTGTCATTCTATTCTTTCTAAACGCCTTTCCCAACTTAGATGCCATGTCCAAGCCCATGATATTCTAAAAAGTTAACATTGCATAAAACAGTCTATTTCAGCCTCAGCAATTGAAAGCAGACATGCGTAACTCAAGTCCCAGAATTTGCATGGTGGCTGGGGAATCCTGGGAGTTGAAGTCCACACATATTTAAATTGTTGAAGTGAGAAATACTGACATAAAGGATGGATGATCCATTATACAGAAGAATGTTCCCTCCGCTATATTATGCAGAGACTATTCAGTTGCAGGCTTGGAACAGATGGCTCTTTTGCTAATACCCTGTTTTTATTTTCTGGGGCTACACAAAACCATTTTCCCAAATCCCCTGATTTATTACTCTTTTCTTCAGTATACAGTTGTTAGCATAAAGAACATGACTTATAAGATCTCTTTTGTTTAATTTATATCTTAGCATCCATTGCCACCATACTTGAGAGTGGGGGAAATTGTTCAGATAATTAAAACTAACTATATCAGAAGATAATTGATTTGTTTTGGATTTTTCCCCCTAATACATAATAAATTGTGAGGCACTGAAATAGTAAGAAATCACTTTAGTTTTCTATAAAGTTTATTAAATTTATTGAAGTCATAAAGATGACAGCCCACTCATTTCTTGAGGTAGACATCTCCTGCCTGGTGCTTACAAATTCATGCTTACTCAGATCTTTCTTGTTTCTTTTCTCAATCTTATTAATGCTTTTTAAATTAAAAAAATAACTTAATATTGTCATGAAACAGTTCAAACTGTGATGAATCTATTATTCTAATTGAGGTTACATTATTTCAGTAGTCTATCCCAGAATCTACACATCAGAATAATTCAATCCTTGAAGAGATCAAGGTGTCCTCTATGAAAGTTCTTCTAAAACATTCGTGCAAAACTCATTTTGTTAAATATTAAGCAATTCTAGGAGGCATGTTTTGCTGATGGAGATCAAATATCAGATTTCAAATGAACAAAACAAAAACAAAGGTATCTGGGGATCTTAGAAAGCTATTTCTTCATAGTTGGGTCACTATGAAGGGGGGGATTGAAAATCTGATTTAAAAAAACCTATAGATCTTGAGTTGCTAAAATTACTTGCAGATGAAATAGGGAAGGTTTTTTTTCTTTCTATAAACTCCTTAGGTGGACCTGACTAATTAAAAGTGACCGCTGCCCAAATGAGATGTAATGGTATGTAGGAATAACCCTGGAGGTGGGGGGTGAGAGACATGCTGCCTAGGGAATGATCCAATAAGATAGGACTTAGCCAGCAGCTGCATAATGGGTGGAGAAAAAAGCTCAGAAGGTAACCTTTGATGGCAAGAGAATTTTACTTTCAGAGTTTGCAAAATTCTGTTATTGGAGCCTTACAATAAAATATAACTTGATAATCTGGTTGTGTTTCCTGTCTGGTCCGTCTGGGAAAGCTGACAATAGTGGCATCTTGGGTTTACTTCTTTATCATTGTTTTTTAAATCTCTGGCTTGTACAGATAGTCTTCAAGTTACAACTACAACTGAGCGCAAAATTTCTGTTACTAAGTGAGACAGTTGATAAGTACATTTTGCTATCATTTTATAACTTCATGCCACAGCTGTTAAATGAATCACTGCAGTTCTTAATTTAGTAACACGGTTGTTAAGTGACTTCCCCGTTGACTTTGCATGTCAGAAGGTCACAAAAGGTGATCACATGACCCCGGGACACTGCAACCGTCATAAGTATGAGTTTGTTCCCAAACATCTGAATTTTGATCATGTTACCATGGGAATATTGCAATGATCGTAAGTGTGAAATATGGTCATGTCACTTTTTTTTGTGCCGTTCTAACTTTAAATGGTTGCTAAATGAACTGTTGTAATTCGAGGTCTATCTGTAAATAGCTGTGTGCAGAAGTGTTGTTGAATGTTCATAAACTGCTTCCCTTCTATAAAAGCCAGGTAGTAAAGCTAATTTTGACTAAGGATTGGAAAGAATGACTTAATGATAAAAAATTAAAAATAAAGTGAATTTCCTTGAGAATGTATGGATTCTCTCTTGCTAGTATCTTTAAGTAGAGGCTGAACGGTATGCTGTCACTGACCAACAAAGAATTAAGAGAAACAACAATAATATTCTGAACTAAATGAGCAAATTTTAAACTTTTCCCGAAGAAACTTAAAGGGGAAAAAGAAGTCTTAAAAATAAATTTCCAAAAAGAGGGAAAAAATGGCAAGACACTATGAAATGGAAAAGAGAAATCTTTAAGGAAGATAAAAATAATATTAATGAAAGGCTAGGGTGGGTCTTAAGAGATCTTGGAAAAACTGTATATATGAAAAACAAAAAAGACTTTTGAAATTTTTATGCAATACTTTGCAAAAGATTATATTGAGGGGGGGGAAGCTGAAAGAGAGAAAAAAATGAAAGACATCTAGCGGTGGAAAAAGAAACATATTGACTTTGCAAATTTAAATGCTGGATATAATATAAATCATGAATTTTTAATATCTATATAACTTTTAAAGAGAAAAAATAAATGGAATATACAATACAACTTATTGGAGAATTGATAGAGAGACTGTGCAAAGAAGAAAATAGGAAAGAAGAGAAGAACAGGCAAAAACAATGGACGCTGCATATAAAGATTAAATTTGAAAATAAACCATCACGAAGGATTACAAAAATCAGGAGAAGAAGGAAAATAATCAACAACAGCAACAAGAGACTGAGGAAATAAATAAAATAAAAATAAAAGATAATAAGTCTTTATGATTAACCTTTTGGCCATATCAGAATTTCAGCAAAAATTTATTGCTAATATTTAATAAAAGCAATTTAAAATGGAATTTAATGCGATACGATTTAGAATGGAATTAGAATAAGATACAATTTAAGATAAAATGGGAATAAAAGATAAGAAATTGAGAACTATAAGAAAGAGACGAGAACATGGCTTCCGGTTGGCTCCGCAGCGCTGAAAGACGGGCTTTTTTAAGGTCGCCGGCTTCGAGACAGCGTAGAGCCGCCTGACAGCTTAAAAACAGCTGTGAGGCGGCGAAAAAGCTTTCCCCTCG
>JANHFO010003590.1:130632-141086 GCA_032468095.1 Pareas carinatus | reverse complement strand
AGGTAGGTAGGTAGGTAGGTAGGTAGGTAGGTAGGTAGGTAGGTGGAGAGAGAGTGAGTGAGTGAGTGAGTGAATGAGAGAGCGGGGGGCATTATGAAGACAAGGCATGTTGGTCATGTTTTCTGATCAATCAAAGTCACTGACACAAAACTGTAGTTAATAATAACTTGCATCTTAATTGCTGTATTTCATGAGCACCTTCTACTCTACCTTCATCCAAATGCTTTCCTTTTATTTTTTAATCTCCTCTCTGTGAGAATGATGCAGTGATGTCTGTCCTCATTGATTAACTGTCTGGCTTATTTGTTTTTCCTAACAAGGACTCAGGAGAGCACCATTTCATTAGTGGTGGCCCACACACATTTCAAGCAAGGGGTTGGCTAACCTCTCCTTTAATTGATCCAATTCTATATTCCTTTTGTGGTCATTAAGCATGTTAATGGCAGTAGAGCGTCTGTATTAAGATGCTGGCTTTAACAATGCTATATAAATGATCTGCCATCCGTGGAAGCCAAATTTATATGGGGAGATACATTGGCATAAATTGCTACTGGATATTATGTCAAGAGGGGACATGAAGGGAAGTAATAAAATCTTGCAGTTATTTTTTTTTCTCAAGAGAATGTTTATTTTACATTAATTTTACACACATGACAAGGTAAATGTATACAATCAAATATAAACTGTTGTTTTTAACCTCTTAGTTTCTTTTTCTCTTCACCTTGCCTTCTTCTTTATTTCTTCCTCTTGGTCTTCTTTCTTTCCTTTCTTCTCCTCTTCCTTCTTCCTTTTCTACTTTTTCATTCTTATTTTGCCACCCAAAGATTTTCATTTTAGTTTTTAGTTTTTTACATAACTTAGTCCAAATACTCTAATATACTTTGTTTGCTACATTCTCTTTATCTTTTAATATTACATTTCAATTTACTTATCACAGATTTACTTATCTTTCACAGTTCAAAAAACTATTCTTAATTTCCTTATACTCTAATCAATCATATATAGCTTACCCATACTTCCTATTTTCCCCCATACTACTGAGACCAATAGCTTAAGTTCTTGTACATATATATTTAACAACATTTTATTAAAGAAAGAAAACCAGGCATATCAAGTTGTATTAATTGGTTTCAGATTTCAAATATGGACAACCTCTTATTCTTTCTTCTTTTCTTTTTTCTTTTTTCCCTTTCCCCTTTCTCCTCCTTTCTCCTACTTTCTATCTCCTCTTTCCAACTTCCGTTCATTCTTTCATCTACATGGTCCAATTCCTTTCTCACTTACCTAATTTCTTTCTATTTCTTCTTTCTTTCCTCTTTCTTTCTTCTCCTTTCTCCTTTCTCCTACCTTCTTGCTTTCTCATCTCTTCCTCTTTCTCTCCTTATCTCTTTATCTTTCTTTCTATTTCTTCTTTCCAACTTCCATTCACTCTTTTATCTACACCTTCCTTTATTTCTTATTACTTCAGTTATAAGTTCACATATTACATTCACCACTATTTTCTCTGTTTATTTCCCTATGTACCCTTTTAACACTTTACCATAATACATTTTTATATTTCTCAATTTTGAGTTTTCAAGTCCCCATTAATTTATCTTCTCCCCTTCTCTCTTTCTCTTTTCTCCTCTTTCTATTTTCTTCCTTTTTTTCTTCTTCCTAACCTCCCATTCCTCTTTCTCTCCCACTCTCTATTTTCTTTGTATTTTCTCTCATTCCTTTCTTTCTTCTACTGTCCAATTTTCTCTCTTTCCTCTTCCTCTTTCCTGACTTTTTAATACCTCTTGTTTTCCCTTACTTCCATATCTGGCTCCAATATTTGAATCTGTCTTCAAGATCAATCAATTACTTTTTTCATTTATATATCTTCCACAATTTATCAATTTTACAATTTATCCGTGTTTCCTTAATTTCTATTTGTTTCTTACTCTAATTATTAAAACCATAGCTTAAAAGTTTATCTTTACCAGTGTTACAGCTTAATACTAAAAAAAAGAAAAAAGAAGAAGAATTTTATAATATTACATCAGCCAAAATTTCTCCATGCTCTTCCTTTTGTTAATTGTTATTTGGTCTCATTTTATTACTTTGCTGTCAGGGAGTTTTCATTCTATTTTTTCATTTATTATATTATTTTTAAGTCTCAATGTCCCAGACCTTTGGTTATTTATAATCCTTTATGGATTTTTTTTTGTTCCTTTAATTTTTTAATCAGTTTCTCGATGTTCAAAGTTTCATCTTTGTCTCTTTCTTGCTCCAGCACTTTTTTCTGTTAAAAAATCAACTTTAAATAAACCAAGTCCCAGGAGTCGGTTTCAAGATTAGCACTTTCAATATCTGTCTGTTTCTTTAATTTATGGCCGGGTTTTTTTTCAATCCCCAATCTCTTCCTACTATTTCTCTTCCCGCCGTGATAATTCTCCGCTTTTTAAAAAAGTTTTTATTGGCACAAGACTTTTGTTTCCCCTGCTCTTTCTTTTTCTCACTGGATTCTATGTTCCTATTTTTCTTCTTCTGTTGGTGGCTTGTTTTAGTTCATTTCACAACCAGTCCGATGTTTCTGGGTCACCTCCGTCTTGATGTTTTTTGTAGATTGTTCCTTAGTCCCGGTCTCAATGGTGGCAAATGCCTCTTAAGCCATCCAGCGAAAAGAAGTCAGAACAGAGCTGCAAAGCACAGTGGCCGCCACCGCTGTGCGCCTCCTTCACTGCACCCTCTCAGTCAGACATTCCCTCGAGGATGTCCTAGGGTCTGAACAACCCCTGAAGCAGTGAAGAAAGGGAACTTTGGCCGCCAGAGTTTCGGCAGCCTTGTCCTTGCTCGACCAGGACCGGAACCGGAAGTCTGCAGTTATTAAATCCATCACAATGAAGGAATTATCATATGAAGATAACAGGATTGTTATCTTATTACTGGCCTTTTTTTAACTGATTGTTCCTCTCATCTGAAGAACTCTGTTCCCATCTTGTGCTAATAACAACACTTTTCCTCTTCACTTTATTAGAAAAGAAACAGGATTTAATAAAAAAGCACACCCTTCTATACTTTAAAGAACTAAAATAATTGAAAGTATCAAGCCTAGTGCTGAGAAAGAAAGTACAAAATGTTTCCTATCCTTGAATATTATTAAAAATATTTAATCTTGCCTCACATTCAGGATTCTACCCTAATACAAGGAATTACAACCATAAAAAGAAAATAAAAATACATACTGCTATTTGATTTCAGGATAAGCACCGTTTTGCAAAGCAGGGAAAGAAATAAGAATAGCAAACTAAAGAGTGAAGTTAAAAAAAAAAGAGGCAATATAGCTAGAGCTACTTCACACCCCATTATTCACTATGTCTCTCCATACTTCCTACCTTCCTATCCTATCCTATTGGGACCATTTGAGCATCTTTTGCTTTTGCTTAAAATGAGCTTTGTTTTATGTAACCCTTGTTATCTTTGCCTAGTTTTACCAAGATTATCTTTGTCGTCTATATAACCACCTCTTTCTTGATGATTCATTGCTGCCTAACTTATTCACTCTTCTTTCATATGCTATTGTTGTCATTGAAGCCCTGTATGATTTGGGACCTAGATAAATACAAAAACCATTTCTGTAGACTTCAAACAGTTGAGTTTTTCTATATTCTTTAAAAGAGCTTCAGGAAAGGATAACAAATACAAGGAAATTAGGTTACACATCTCTTGAGGTCTGTTGGACAACGTTTACCTCTGCCTGTTTTTCTCCTACAAAGCATGACAGATCAAATGTTGTAAAATTAGAGCAAAGGATTATATATATATTAAAAATGTATTGTTTGATGTGTGAGGGAGGAAGTTTGCTTGAAGTAGAACACAGAAAGAATATCGGCAAGGTCCCAAAAAAGTTTTGATGTAATCTAATTTGTTTATAGGAATCAGAGCAAGAGCAACTCATTGTCCCTTATCATTCAGGACCATTTTCTACTTCAAGCAAAGTTGAAATATCAAATAATATATCTATACCTATACCTATACCTATACCTATGCCTATGCCTATGCCTATGCCTATGCCTATGCCTATGCCTATGCCTATACCTATACCTATACCTATACCTATACCTATACATATACATATACATATACATATACATATATCTATACTCCTTTGTTCTAATTTTACACCATTTGATCTGCCATGTTTTGTAGAAGAAGAACAAGCAGAGTTAAATGTGTCATCAGATTAGAATTCTTATGTTGCCACAAACCATCAAGGTCTAGAAAGACAGGAGAGATTTTCTGTTGTTTGTTTTACTTTGACTTCGGAAACAACTCCCCGAAAGCTTGCAAGAGTTGTAACACACCCAGGCAGCCTAAGGCAATTGAGCAACAACATAACACCAGAATTGAGCAACAATATAAGATCAGAGACATGCTCAATCAACCACTAATCACAAGCCATGCACTACAAAAATGAATCTAGTCTACTTAAACTGGTATTTTAGCAATCAGGTGCACTAAAACCAATACTTGCGCCAGTTTTGGTACACTTCCTTTTCTTCACTTATAAATTTCCTTGGTTGAAAAGACTCATAATTAACCAGTTAATAAGAATCCTTTAGTCATCAATATAAGATATGGGTTTTTATAGATAACTATTAGTTGAGAGTGGTTCATTTAATTCTCCATTAACTCCTTAGAGGGAACATTACATTATCTGAACAAATGTGTTTTATTAGTAAATCTGATTTAATGCTTTTATTCCAAATAGAATATTAAAAAGCTAAAGATTAGCTCATATATTGTGAAGAGATTTTAGGATAAACCGAGTAGCTGCTTAATAGGGACAATGTCTAAAGACTTGTTCTGCTATTTATGTGCAGTCAAAACAATCCTTGAGAATTTGTTCATCAATCAATCACACATATTTTATTATATTTCAATATCAAAAACCCATCATTTTAACTTAGATGAAAACCACCAAACACATTTGCTCATTTTACTGAAAATTATATTACTACTTTTAATATTTGAACAGATGTCAAAACCCAGATCTGTGTTGATTTATGAGAAGTTACATTTTAGTGGTATTAAAGCTATTTTAGTTATTTTAGTTTCTCAAATTTCCTCACATTTTGCTTGGGAAAGGGGGATGGACCTCATTGCAGTTTTGTCAAATTTATCTTTGGATAGCCTTGTATTAGTTTCTACCATTTTATTGCCTAATGGCAATTATCCAATAAAGCAATTTTTGTCATGTTTGCAATTGGCCTTTGAAAACAATCATTTAAAAAAATCAGTACTTTCAATTTGAAAAGAACGTCTAAGCTTGTGTTTCATTTTCTCATTAAAATAATCACAGCCTAATGCATATAACCTTAACTGGTTTATGTCCTGTGTGTGTGTTTACAATTTATTAATACAGCTATCAAAGAAGTGAAGTCAAGTCTTAGATATACAATGCCTCTGGACTACTCACTCTTGACCTGAGAATATGCTAGTTTACTTACTCATACAATTCATTCAGCCCTACTTTCTATACTACATAACACACACACACACAAAAAAAACATATTGTCCAGTATACTGTTGCAGGAATCGGGTGTGTCTAGCCTAGAGAAAGTGACCAGGGGTGACATGATAACAGTCTTCCAATATTTGAGGGGCTGCAGCAAAGAAGAGGAGGCCAACCTATTCTCCAATCACCAGAATGCAAGATGAACAAACAATGGATGGAAACTGAACAAAGAGAGAGAGAAGCAACCTCGAACTAAGAAGAAATGTCCTCAAAGTAAGAACAATCAACCAGTGGAATAGCTTGCCTTCAAAAGTTGTGGGTGCTCCAACACTGGAGGCTTTTAAGAAAAGTCTGGAGCAGACATTTGTCTGAAATGGTATAGGGTCTCCTGTTCAATCAGTGGATTGGACTAGAAGACCTCCAGGGTCTTCATTTCATTTCAATTCTATTGTTCTATGTTACAGTTTCGTAGCACAAAGCAAGAGTAACAACAGTGTTTCCATTGGTTAAGGGCAAAAGAAGAAACAGTGCTTCTGTTGGCTAAGGCTTAGGTCATCTTCCCCCTCTAGGACCCCGCCCAACCCCTCTAAAAGAGGCCCTCTCAGAGTCAAAGTTCTACTCATATCTAAGTGGTAAACAAGATGAAGGTCATATGAGCCAAAACATTACAAGGATGTTTTGCAAACCAATAGGTAATGAAGACTGCAGAAGTGTGGTTGCCATGGAAGCTTGGGTGGTTTTCCACACTTGGCTTCATGAACTCTTCAACTTCTGAAGGCCAGCTACCTAGAGGCCCACAACAATTTCCACAATAGCTATTTATGTGGATAAAAGCCTGCATACAGTCCCAGGACAGAAAGTGACAAAAAAATTGCTGTGGGGATAAAGTCAGCTGACTGATGTTTGGCTAGTCACTCTCTCTCTCAGCTCTAGGAAGTATGCAATGGCAAGCTACCATTGAAATGAATGATTTTTTTTTGCAGCAAAAAAGGTCTTAATAGAATTTTTTAATATACAGCCCCTTCTTCCATTTTGATGCTAAAAGAAAAAAGAAACAGGCACCTGGAAGATTGCTAAATAGGACGGATATACAGAAGGGCCACAAAGGCATTAATACATGTAGGATTTTGAGTCAATCATGAACTTATACTGTCCTATATTGCCAAATCCATGCAGTCTTCTTGAGAACATTTTTCAGGATTGGTGTGCCCTACCAGTATGCTTTTCTCTAGGGCTGAAATTGGCCCAAAGTCATGCAGCTGTTTTCATACTGTGGGGAAAAAAACCTTCCTTGGAATAGAATATTTTGTATTCCTAATATTAAAAGAGGCGAAGTAGAATATTTCCCCAAAAGGAGAAGAGGAGAAAGATTTTGAAAGCAGAAAACAACCCCAAATCATCCTGCTACTGGAAAAGCCTCTTTAAGTATAGAGATTTTAATTCTTTCAGAAAGCTGGGCCACTCTATTCATAATAATAATCATCATCATCAAATTTATTTCTACCCCGCCCTTCTCCCGAAGGACTCAGGGGGCTTACAGGCAAAATTAAAATACAAAAATACAAATACAAATACAATATAAAACAGTTAAAAGGGATTAAATCAGGCCTGAATCTTAAAAAATTCTAAATTGTTTTTAAAAAAGGGGAGCAGTAAAATTGTTACCACATTAAAAATTATCTATTGAATAGCGGAGAACAAGGGGCGGCTATCCCAAGCCCGCCTGATGGAATAGATGGAATAGATGGAATAGTTCAGGAATTTGCCACTCCACGCTTCGAGTGAGACCGCCATTCCTCAGCCACAACCTCGGTCCTTGGAAAAAGAGAGAGGCGACGTGTATTTGGGGCGGGGGGGGATTGCAGGAACTCCTCCGAGTTGTCGCACTACCTGGCCGAGCCTGTTTTGAGCACATGGAGGCAGCACCAGGTTTCTGCTGAGTCATCTGGCCTAATAAACCTGATGGGTGGAGAGCCAGAGAGTGCGGTCGCACATGCTGGGGACAGCTATCTCTGATGCTGCTGCGGCAGCTCGGCCAGCCATGGGGACGCCTCGGCTGCCATGGGGGAGGAAGGGGGGGCAGGGAGAGAGAGGATGAGCTTATTCCAACCTTTAAGGACCTGGAGGGAGATGAGAAATACCGCCAAATTCACCGTCTCCTGCCCACTCTAACTGGGACTGCCACCCCCGGGTGTTTTGCTCGGCCGCTCTCACACGGAGACACATGGAGGTCATCTCAGGACTGCAAGAAAACTCACCTGCCACTATCGTTTGGAAAGACCCCCACGACTAGAAACCTTTTGTTAAGGCTAAGAGGGTCCAAGTCAAGGGACAGACTCATCCCACATGCTGCCAACACAGCCGTCCACTGAAAGGACCAGGCCTACCTACCTTTTGGTTAAGGGGCGCAAGCTGGAGCCCCCCCCAAAAAAACACGGTCGAATTAATGAAGAAATCTGAACCTGCAGGAAAAGGGGCCTCGGCTCACATTTCTGAGTCCAGAGGAGCTGCTGGGTCAGCGCCAGGCTAAATATAGGAAGAGCCGTCAGGGAGCATGTGAGCATCATGTGGGGGGGGATCTGAACGGCAAACAAGTAGAGAAGGAAAGAGCGTCGGAGACATTATTAAGGTCCAGGGCAGGTGAGGAAGAGGGTGATTTCGTTCTCAACCTGCTAGTTCCTGTTCCCTGAATGCATGTGTGATCACTGATCCTCAAGCCGTTTCTAAACGAGATCAAAGTTGTAACTGGATCAGGAGTTGCCCGTAAATCTTATCCTTGGATTCTTGGGCTACAGAACTTCGGACAAGCAAGCCAGGGCTAAAGTCTCCCTAGCTTGCCGTAGTCGGTTAAACATTAAATGAGTTCCACCAGAAAGGAAGTGGAAAGGTGGGGGGGGGAGGAGAGACCCCTGGAGGGATGACGAGGCCCCTTTGCAGCTTTGTAGGATTATTCGTATCCTACGACTGTTCTAAGCCTATCACAAAAATGAATCGTATGGCACGAGGAAGGTGCTTTGTGACATGATGAAGTATGTTTTGTGACAGGATGATTGTACTTTATAACATGATGACATGATGAATGCACTTTATGATTGTGATTGTATTCATGATTAAGATCGTGGTTTGTTGATTGCAGTTTATATGTATGTGACAAGATGAATGTCCTTTATGATTATGCATCTTATGCTTATATGTACATGACAAGATGAATGTACCTTATGATTATGAATGTATCTTATGCTCATATGTACATGACAAGATGAATGTCCTTTATAATTATGTATCTTATGCTCATATGTACATGACGAGATGGATGCACTTTATGATTATGAATATATCCTGTTTATGTTCTTTATGATTATGAATGTATCTTATGATTGTGATCACAGTTTGTTTATTGTATGTATGAAGGCATAGAGCATGTACACCCAAGATAAATTCCTTGTGTGTCCAGGTACACTTGGTCAATAAATTCTGATTCTGAACAAATGTGATCCAGGAAAGATATTCCCGGAAAACAAACTTGAGAAGGGGGACTGAAGAGGGGGCTGGAGATATACAGAATACTGAGAAAGAATTGAAGAACTGAAGGAAGCCGTGTGAAATTTTCACGGATTTCCGTGGGATCTCTTGCAAAATCTCTCTATGGTAGATTTGACGCTCTACCCACTCAAACAGCTCTACTGATATTCCAAGCTACCACGCCAGGCTTCAAAAACATCCCCACAAGAAACAATCTTCATACATTGCTAGGAGTACGAATCTCAGAGACCACCCGTGACAACTTTCTGGTAATCTCTTCCCCTTTTAATGTTCAAGCAATCGCTAAAAGAAGCTGTTATGTTCAAAAAGACTCTAGCATAAGCAATGAATGGGTGGAAGGGTAAAAACAGTGGGGAAAAAGTTGCCCAATCAACAAAAGGAATCTTGAGGTTTTACGGCATGGGAGGCGTTAAACAATCAAGCCAGAACTGACGGAGCAACTAGACAAAAACTAAATTAGCCTATTGTTGCTGAAAGCTTTTCAGAGTTCCACCATTCCGTAAGATCTGTATATAGGCAGTCCTCGACTTACAACCATTTCTTCCGTGACTATGCAAAACTGTAACAGTCCTGGGAAATAAGTGGAATGGCCAGTTTCTACACTTATGACGGTTGCAGCATAACCGTGGCCTAGTGATCGTAATCCAAACACTTTTGGCAATCGACATGAATTTTCTGACCGTTGCCGTGTCCTCGGGTCATGCGATCAATCAGAATAGAGCTGGAAGGGACCTTGGAGGTCTTCTAGTCGAGCCCCCTGCTCAAGCAGGAGACCTTGTACCATTTCAGACAAGTGACTGTTCAGTGTCTTCTTAAAAAGCATCAGCAATGAAGCACCTACAACTTCTGGAGGCAAAGCTCTTCGACTGATCAATTGCCCTCACTGTTTGGAGGTTTCTATTTAATTCCAGTTTGCTTTTCTCCTTGAGTAGTTTCCATCCGTGGTTTCTTGCCCTGTCTTCTGGTGCTTTGGAAAATAAATTGATCTCCTCTTCTTTGTGGCAGCCTCTCAACTACTGGAAGACGGCCATCACGTCACCCCTAGTCCTTCTTTTCTCTAGACTAGCCAAACAGCCGAACTCAAATCCCGCAGCCGTTCTTCCCATGTTTTAGTCTTCAGGCCTTTAATCATCTCAGTTGCTCTTCTTCGCGCTTTCCCCAAAGTTTGTCAACTTCCTGGCTGCCTCGACAGGGAAAGCCGGATATACTTAACAACTTCAGCAATTCATTTAACAAGGAAAGGTTGTGAATGGGGCAAAACGCTCTTATCATCTGCCTCACTTAGTAGTGAAAATTTGGGGCTCCACTGTGGTCACAAGTCGAGGACTGCCTTTATTTACTGTGATCTAGATCAGGGTTTCCCAATCTTGACCACTTTAAGGCGGGTGGACTTCAACTCCCAGAATTCCCCAGCCAGCATGGCTGGCTG
>JANHFO010003590.1:88142-102976 GCA_032468095.1 Pareas carinatus | reverse complement strand
ATTCCTGTTTTCCCCCTCTAAAAACGTGGTGCGTCTAATGGTCAGGTGCGTCCTATAGAGCGAAAAATACAGTAAATTCCAAAATTGAAGAGGGATTTAATGTGCTATACATGGTTAAAGAAAGCTAAAAAAACAATGATAGCATGGACAAAATATTTTGAATATGCTATAGATATAGATAGATGGTAATGTTTATGGGAAATGGACTGACAAAATCAACTGCATATAAAGAGAATGTATATAAAATGTTTTACAGCGGGTACACGGCACCTATAAGAATGACAAAAAATGTTTAAAGATATATCAGATAAATTTTGGAAATGCAAATGTAATTCAGGTACTTATTATCATAAGTGGTGGACTTGTAAATACACAAAAAAATATTGAAATAGAATTCATACTTGGCTAAGCGAAATATTAGGAATATAGATAGAGTTTAAACCTGAGTTTCTTTTATTAGGTATGATACCGGAAAAATTTGATAAGCAGTACATATATTTGACTGTACATATATTAGCAGCGGCAAGAATTGTTTTTGCACAAAACTGGAAAAAAAAAGAAGAAATATCACCAGAACAAGAAATAATAAAGAAAATATTAGAATGTGTAGAAATGGACAGATTGACTTTGAGAATGAAAGAAAAAGAAGAATTCAGCCTAGTTTCAAACTGGGGACCTGTTTTATGAATGGCTCGCAAGAATGAAGGAGTAGGAATCAAAACGTATCAGAAAAGGATAACACTGTATTTGATAATTTCTAAGGTTAACAAATTGAATATAACACATTGAAATATTTACTGTTTTATTATAAATAAATAAATATGAACTAATATCTATAGTATATTTAGGCAGTAAAATTAAAGGATGAATGAAATATTGAAATTGCAGTGAAAGATGTACTGTCTTCTGTGGTTGTAAATGCCAAAAACCATAGGAAGAGCATTGACAAGGAGATAGCAATACCACTTACACTTATATAGACCTTCATAGTGCTTTGCAGCCCTCTCTAAGCAGTTTGCAGTCCACTGCCCCTGACAATTTAGGTCTTCATTTTACAGAAACTGAGTCAATCTTGAGCTGGTGAGAATCAAACTGCTGGCAGTCAGAAAAATTAGTCTGGGTTATTGTATTCTAAGCATTGTGTCACCATGATTCTTAGATTCATAAGAGAAGACCATTTTTTAGATATTCAGTAACTGAGCTCTGGGCAGATGTTTAAATTAAGTACTGTATATTGGCATTCCCCAGTTTAAGATAATCCATATTTTTCTTCCAATATCTCAAAAGCTTTAAACATGTGATTTATCTAATTTATTAATGCCTCTATTAGCCTAAGATCAGAAGGAGAAGGAGAAGGAGAAGGAGAAGGAGAAGGAGAAGGAGAGCAGTAATTTTCAGATGAGATTAGGCCAAAATTGCCAAAATTACAAAGGTCATAATTCAGCCTGTGTACAAACATCTTCCAAATAGACCTTGCAACTTTTAAAACTTGAAATATAGTAGTACCTTGAGTAGAATATATCATGATATGAGAGTGTTCATATAATAACTTCTTGTAGGATCCAATCTGAGTTGGTAACTAGGACCAGAGGTTGTATCTTCCAAGCTTTCAGACTTTTGCTGGAGCCCATCCTCAGAGAACGTCTCTCCAGCAAAGTGTCTAGAGAGAAGTCCCTGAGGATGGGGTAGTGCATGACTCTGAAAGCTCAGAAGACAAAGCCTCTGATTCCTGTGACCGACCTAGATTGGATCCTGCAACATTATCCTGGGACACATATTTTTTCCATTCACTTGTAATAAATTCTTGTTTGTTCTGGAGATGACTGTAGAACTTGAATTTCAAAAAGAAATGGAGTCAAAAAAATATTGCCAATGACCAAGCCAAAAGTCAGGAAAAGTTAACACACATGCATACAAACACAATGACAATGGTAGTGAGCTTTAAGAAAATAAATCTAGACTTCTTCATAAGACTCTTTCCAAAGCAAGCCATCAGAACATTTTGGTTCTGTTTGAAATGCCATAAATGTATTGACACGAGAGTCCCTTTGACTCTCACAACCAGACAATAGTAACAGCAGGAGGGAGAGAAAGCATTCCAATATGTAAGGGAGGTTTGGAATGCAAATGTGCCACCTGGAAGCTTGAGACAGACCCAAACCCCAATGTCATTCACTGGGAACATTCGAGGCAGACAGACTATTCCCACATTAAAGCAAGTCCAATTGATTGGTAGACAATGGACAATGGGAGGTCTGAGGAGGGGATGTTTTCCTATGTTGTTTGCACACCAAAATGTGAGAACTGGCTTTTCCACTTCTGTACCCATATGGTTCTTCAGTAAAGTTATACTCTTGGAGAAAAAAAAATGTCCCAGGAGTTTCTTTTGTTTTTTGGTGGGACAGTTGACATTACTAGTCTAGAACTAATATTTATTTTTAAAAGATTGGTCACCTTTACCCCAAAACTAATTTGAATTTTAAAGTATCCTTTGATACCAATGTTAATCTCGGATGAAAATTACTCTGAAGCATGTACTACTTCTGATAAAGATATTCCCTCCCTTCCGCTCACTCGGATACCTATTCCAAGTTATTTCAGAGAATTAAAGAATTAAATCTAGTAAGAAAGTCACTTTTTTTTTTCTTACAGATTTTCTAGATAGCATTTATTAACTTTAAAAGCAATAGGATGATGTAATTTCCTTAATGAAACATGGCATTGAATAGATAATATTTTGCAGCAAACATTCTGCATTCATTTCCCTGATATGCTTTTAAACTCTGAGTCATTCACCCATTACAAACAAATCTGCATAGCCGATGTGCCTTTTCTTACAAATAAAAAAACAAAATAAAACTCCTCTTTGAACCATGCAGATGATCTTCCACCATTGATCTGCATTTGTTTGAATAGGGATGTTAAGAAAAAGAGAGCAGCAATTGTTTACACTTTGAATTATTATTATTATTACTATTGTAATGTGGAAAACACAAGGAAGATTAAGCAAAAATCCGTTCCAGTTGAAAGGACTGCTCAGGAGCATCAGGGACAATGGGTTCACAAATTGAGTTTACCTGCAATTCGATGGGTTATAGAAAAAGCATCCCGGAAAAAATGAATTTAATTAGCAGCCTTTGCTCTTGAAATAAACGGGAAGGCGAATGGAATGATGGATATGAGAAATATTTGCTTCAGACACTGAATTTGGAATTGAATTAAAATAGTGGTGTTTTGCATAATTTGACTTGCATCGGGACTCTACATCATATCAAATGTGATAATTAAATTTCAAATGCTATCTAGTGCAGATTTTCTTCTTAAAAGAATGCATGATTCAAGAGGAACTGCTATTCTTTCTAGGTAAAATTGACAATTCCCTCATATGCCATGATACAAATAAAAGTGTACTCCCAACTGATTTACAAATGGCATTAAATGCAGATGCTATTAATTTTGAAAACCCAAATCAACAGTTTTAAGGTTCTTTTACTTGCTGTACCAGTCTCAGCAGTTTCTAAACTAGAATAGAATAGAATTTATCTATTAGGCAAGTGTGTCTGGACACACAAGGAATTTGTCTCCGGTGCACATGCTCAATACTTACATGCAGGCTACAGTTGATAAACTGTGGTTACAATCATAAGATTATAATTGACAAACAATGATACATTCATTAGCATAAAGTGCATACTATCTGGTCTGATTTCAAAAAGTAAGCAAGAAAATGATTTAATAAGATCACTTGATTAGCAACTTTAGTGTATTTCCATCATGTGCCAATACATCGCGCAACACATCTTAATCAAATATGAGTTTTTGTGTTTTCCCCTGAGACAAATTGATAGACTTGAGAGAACTCTACTTCTAAATTCCAAGAGAAAAGGGAAAAATGTTTTCAAGAATGCAAATAGTAGCAATAGAAGAGAATATTTGTAGCTTAGAGTTGAACTGTGGAGTCCTTGGTGCTCCCTGAACTTGCATTTGTTGTTCTTCTTGTTGTTGTTTTTTGCAGAGGCTTCATTACCCAACTCAGTAATAACATCAGTGAACTGATGATGTTATATAGTTGGGTAATAAGACATCTGCAAGACAACAACCAAGCTCAAAAAATGCCAAGAATTCTACACCAACCCCTTCAAAACATCCTGATGAACAGTACTGCATAAAGTAGCCTTGCATTTATGAGGTAAAACCAGGAATGAGGTAAAACCAGGAATGCACAGTTTACTACTTCTTAAGCAACTCTGAAAATTAGAAGAGGGTCATCTTTTGGAATTCCACTGGCTCAAGATTTAATGTTCTTACTCTAGACTCAAAAGCTATATCACACAATATGTCCATTAGGAGAAGTCAGCACAGTTCTAACACTTTCATTTGTCTTATAGTATAAAAACGTACTAATAATGGAATAATGAAAATGAATGCAGTTTTGATTAAATGGATCAAGTACACATCAATTTATAGAACTCTATTTAGAATAGAAGAAAGTAAGCATCAGATGGAGCTTATTTATCTCAACCAATCTGAGTAATCACTTATGGCTCTTTCAAGGTCATTTCAGTAATCCTTGTTCTACCCATCCTCCATCTTCTCCATTGTCCACTGTCTTCTCCATCTTTGACTTCCTCAGCCTCAATTTTTCTACTTCACCAACTGTCTGTGGAGATTCTCAGTCATCCAGATCATGGTTATCCCAAAGGCGCTTTTTTGAAAAGGCAAATGGATTTTGTTTTCCCTTGAAGAAGTTTCTTGGATGGGAAGCAAATTATCTTAAAGGAAAAACAAAATCCATTTGCCTTTTGAAAAAAACACCTTTGGGGTTATGTTGTATACTTGGTTCAGTAGGCACTAAAGAGTCAGGTTGTAAAGATAATAGCAGATTTATTACAGAAAAATGAATGCATACCACATAGCAAGCAGAACCATTATTAAAACCAGCATTACTACTGCGCAGCAGGCTTGCATACAGAATGACCTCTAGGTTGCAGCAAAGAGGCAATTAGACATTTTCCCACATTAGCAACCCCTGGAAACAGGCAGTCTGGGCCTGCTCACGCTTCAACTACTTTAGGGCAATGACTAAGCAGAACAATGTTAAGCTTAATAAATTAAAGGTTACTCACTATCTCTTTGCACCACATGATCAAGTAATCTGAATTTCTGCTGGCTGAACATCAGTTTAAAAGATTAATCAGCCTTTATTTGGTCCAAGGTGAATTATTTGAATCTTCTGACATCTAAATGATCTGGTGGTACATTTTGAATAATATTGAGATTCAGATTGGGAAGACCCAGCCATCACAGAGCGATCCTTGTCCAATTTTTCCTAGAAAAAGCTAAGATGCTGTTTATAACATGTCAGATCCCTTGTTTCATTTTGCCTATTCTGATCAACAGCAAAAGCCCTCCAGGAACACAGGCATAACCCCTGTGATCTAAAGCTATTTTTATGGGGCTATCAGTGGCAGAATGAAGGTTCATATCAGTGAGTCTCAGCTAATGTGGGAAAGAAAATAAATGCACACAGAGAGAATAGCCTGCAAATCAGTAAGAGCAGATAAACGGTAAAAGAAACATGATTCCTTTGTACACAATTAAAGTAAACATGAAAATTAAAACAAATCGGGAGGCTATGCCTCCTCTGCACTGTCTTTGCATGCCAATGTTCGGGATTTTTCCCGTGTAAGATTGCGAGTTTCTTGGCGACGTTTCGGTGAGGTCTCACTCACCATCTTCAGGCTGGTGCTCCTGGTCTTTTCCAATTTGAGCACAGAGTGATCTGGGGTGTTTCTTCTCTATATATACTGTTGGGAGGGTGTGGGCTGCTGGGCTATTTTGCTGAGTCATTGAAGAACCACACCTAATGACTCAGGGGTCTACAGCAACACAGCCCATTATGCAAGCATCAAACTCACTCACCAATCATAAGGCAATGACTCAGCAAAACAGCCCAGCAACCCACACCCGCCCAACAGTATATATAGAGAAGAAACACCCCAGATCACTCTGTACTCAAATTGGAACAGGCCAGGAGTTATCTTGGTGAAAAACTAGAATGTAAATTTAATAAAGTTTGAATACAGAGAATATGAAGGATTATATTTTAGATTAATAGTGCAATTTTATGAACATTTACTATGCAGTAAATGTAGCTGTTTGAACTAAAAGAAACTTACTTTTGAGTGTACACAGATAGGATTGCACTATCAGGCTGCAATCCTATGCACACTCACCTGAAAGTAAGTTGAATGCATGGTTAACAGCATATGAAGAACTTTCAAAAACTTTTAAAAAAACAGATACAGGAGATCAGCTTTTTAAAATCTGGGGAAACTGCTCCATCAAAATTTAAAAGAATCAAATGATACCCAATAGAAACTTGGGAGGGGGGAAGAGTGTTAATTCTAAAGTAGAGTGATTTATAGCTGAATAATATAGTAGAGTAATAAAAGATCAAGAGATATAATATAAACTTTAATATTGGGCTTCACAGATACATTTCTTTCTTTACATTTTTCTTTAATTAAATAAATAGGAAAAAAAGAAAAAATAACTGTGTGTGTGTATGCATGCACTGAGACACATAGTATTTCTCAAATGTCTTAGTGCAGCTTTATGTTTTAAGTTTTAAAAGCACTTTTGTCACACTGTATGTATGGGCTTCTTATATATGTACTAGCAATCTGTACTCGCGCTACGCTACAGGCTTAGTATTGTGGGCTCCGTAAGCTCCGCAGGTCCCCAAAAATCGATCCGCGCGGCTGAGGGAAGCTTCAAATCAAGGCCGGAGGCCTCTCTGGAGGAGTCCCCCAGGCCCGCCGATCATTTTTTAGGCCCGCGTGGAGCTTCGTGAGTAGAGGGAGAGTGGGGAGAGGGAGAGTGGGGCCTGACTTACCTACCCTGCTACTCCTTGCCTTGCTGCTCTCACCTCCGCCATGAATGTTGGAGAAACTGCCTTTGCATTTGAATTGTGGATGTCCCTTCCCACTGTGTCCTCTGATTGGCCCAGCACAGGTTGGCTCCTCCCCTTTTCACTAAATCTTAAATAATTCCTTTAAAACTAATTTCTGTTGAGAAATTTTAGTTCTATTCTCCTTCTAGATGGGAATCCAAGGAATGTATGAATTTTCAGTACTGTAGCTTTTATGGTTTCTGAGAAATAGCGGCGAGTCAGACGTTAGTGAGTGGGAAATGAGTGATCAATGAATCGTTTTTGACAAATATATCTATAGATTGCTAAGTATATTAGCATAAACAGTTTACTTTCAATTATCCCCAAACTCAGCTACTGGAGTTTATATGACATCTGAGGGGAAAAGATTGCAGAATGAATTTATAAAGAAGCAATATAATGGTAGCAATCTTATATGCTATCCACCTTCATGGAAAATTAAGGGAGTTGGGATCCCTACATCTTGAAGCTGCTGAGGTTAAGAAACACTATTGTAAACAATCCCGCTTTCTCATTCCCAATGTTCACCTACAGCGATTTGTTTAGTAACCGTTCAAAACTACAACAGCACTGAAGAAAAGTAATTTATGACCAGTTTTCACACTTATGACCATTGCAGCATCCTCAAGGTCTTCTAACCAAAATCTGGGCACTTGGCAAGTGGCATGTATTAATGGCACATTAATGATGTGAGGTCATGTGATCACCATTTGTAACCTTCCCAGCCAGCTTCCAACAAGCAAAGGCCATGAGGAAAACCAGATTCACAAGATGACCACAAAGCTCAGATAACAACTGCAATGATTCACTTAATAACTGTGGCAGAAAATGTTATAAAATAGGGTAGAACCCACTTAACACCTGCCATGCTTAGCAATAGAAATTTGGGGGGTGGGGGGGGTCTTCGTAAGTTGAAGACTACTGGTATATCTTCTTTTATATTTTTACTCCATAGTTGTACAACTAGGAATACAAAGAAGCCTTTTTCTTATAACCTCATTTCACACAAAAAGGATCTGTTGTTGTTCAACTCTGAGCCCTCCTCCATTTATGATCACCTCTCTTGATCCCCCCAGATGACATTTGCTGTCAATTTCACTTGTCTCTCCTCAATTAGGCTTCCCCATCCCAGCTATGTATGAGGAGGCTCCAAGGAAAACATCATACAGGACAGTCGGTAAAAGATATAAGCAGATAGATATGGGAACAATTGGGACCCTGCTGGCCAGATTGATTTCATTGCACCACAGCTGACTGCATTTCACTACCAGCCAGGATGGTCCTTCTTGGCTTCTTGCCATACTGGGGGATCCTCCCCCCTCCCTGCAATTACATGTCAGACCAGGGCATGCCAAGGACACATGGATCTTGGAAGACTGCTTCTGGGGTGGTGGAGTCATGGGCAGGATGGATGTGATGCAGGATGTTTCTCATTATGCAAGCCACCAATGGGGGATGGAAGTGGATTCCTACCAGGGAGTACTCTGGGACTTGCCACACTGCACCTCTGGGACTGCTTGCTGCATTGCAGTTCTAAGGTTTCTTCTCATGCTACAGCAATGGGACTTCTTGCTCTGGGATTGCTTGCTGCATGGATGTGATGAGGAGTTTTGTCACACTGCAACCATGTGACTGCTTGCTTCTCCTGGCTTGCCATCACCACTAATGAGAAGATTGTGATGATCATGCCCAGGAAGAGGGCAGGCAGAAAGGTCTGGTGGGATGGTGATAGGGGTGGTGATAAACTACCTCTTCATCTCATCCATGTTGTGCTGGATGGCCAAAATACAAAGATGGGGAGGCAGAGATAGGCAGGTAAAGGAAGTTAAAGTAGAAGAACTGGGGTTTGGAGTTGGGAAGGACCAATATGGGAATGGCTTGAGTCAGAGTGGGTCCTCACCTAATGACTAAATGGGATTCACCTAACAACTGCAACTAGAAATGCTGGAAATGCTGTCACCAAGCAGAATGATTATGTCCTATTTCACTTAACTATCGTTTGGCTTAGTTATAAAGTTGCCAGTTCCAAGTGATGGCTACCTGTATCCCATGATTATGTATTCATTTTGTCTTGTAGAAAGTCACACCACTCATTGTGTTCCAAATTCAGAATCAATTTCATGTATGTTTACATATGGGAAGATTTGGAGTAAAGAAGGAGCAGGTTTTACTGAAATCTCTATCTCATACAGTTGCTTGATTATGACACACATAGAGTGGGATCTGAACAGCAGCCTGTGCAATCTTTTCTTAATTATATAATAATTATTGGACAAGCCAGTCTTGGTGCTCATGCTAGGATTGCTTGTGCTACACTGCAAGATGCAATAATGTACTAGTTATACAGTATCCCGACATATTCTAGCAACAGTGCAAAAAGCGCAGTAGAAGCAATAGTAGAAAACATAGCAACCATGTTGGCTGATCCCACAAATTCCTTAGCAACACTATCATTTCTCAGCATTCACAATGTTCTCACATTAGTCATGCATGGAAGACACTAATTAACATACAGCAACTGCAAATTTTGTGATGACATCTGACAGTTCATTCTATACAGGATTCTATACTACACTATGGCTTCACTAATATAACCAATAGATAGCAAGTAATGTTAAGAGCAGTGTGGAACAGTGGATTGATCACCTGGAGCCGGCAGGCATTTTTCCCTTCTGAGATCCAGTTTTGGTTGTTCTTGGGAAGGACGGTTAAAACAGCTCCACCCTCTCCTAAATATATGTTTTATAAAAAGGGAACTGAAAACAAGCATCTGTATGAGTGCATCAAGAAAAGAGTCAAGCTTGGAAGCTAGCCGAGATGTGGGAAACAGAAACTTCCAACCCAAAAACAGGAATAGCCTTTAGACAGCTGGAGGAAAAGAAAAGCCCATTCACAAGCCTATAAAGGAATGCAAAGGATTTTCACCCACAAGTGGACTGAAATTGGCTACAACAGCTAAACACCTGAGGGGGAAAAAGATTTAAAGGGTTAAGATAAGAAAACATTGCTCCAAACACAGGCTTACAAACATAGAAATAGAACAAAGAGAAATTTAAATATAGAAATAGTTCTAAACTTACACTAATGGGAAGGAAGCAGGATAAGATATGAGTTTAATGCTGTAAAATGGAATAGTTTTGTGTGGAGAAAAACAAATAGTTTTTGTGTACTGTACCATGTTAAGAAAAATCTTAACAAGCAGCAACAATTCACTGGCAATTATACATGCAATTTCCCAAGTATAAGTTTTCTGTGAGGCTAAATCCAGTCACCTCTGCACAGCCACTGCTTTGCCAAGAACAACACCAGGACAACAGAGAGTTCCTATTGTCAATACAAAAATTGAACAATTCCATCATTTATAGAACAGATCTTTTGAATATTGTGTCTGGTTTGAGGCATTACACTTCAGGAAGGATTTAGACAAACTGCAACCAGTTTAGAGAGGACCTGTGAAGATAACTAGAAACTAAAAACTCAGTCCTATGAAGATAGTTTGAAACAAATTAGATTGTCTACTCTTGGGAACACTAAATGGAGATTACTTGTTATTTATTGTTTCATAGTATGGGACATGTGTTCTCTGATTGATCCACATTTTTTAATTAAATCTAGGAAGAGAGGTCGTTAGTCAGGCTAACTCTTCCTATTTATTTCACATGCTGTGAGATAACAAACTTCCTCTTTTAACCCTAGTTAAATCATTATTTCCCAGTTTTGTCTTAACTCGGTGCCCAGTGCTTGCCAGATACCTAATAGTGTACCTAATTTTCACTAATATGTAACCTTCCTTTGCTGATGCAGTTTGGGGTAAGGGGAGGGGAAGAGGTTGACAGGCTATAAAACAAAGTTTGTTTTGTCTGGCAAAAGCAACCCCTTTGTGAGTCATTCCATGGAACTTTGTAGTGAATAAGAAGGATGGCCTTGAAGGACAACGGGGAAGATCCACTACCAAGGTAACAATCAGATAAATGAAGCTTGAGCCCAGACTAAGAAAGTAGTTTGGAAAAAGATTCAGGCAGGCAGTCCTGCCCCCACATAAAAACAACAACAACAACAACAGCAGCAACAACAGCAGCAACAACAACAACAATTCTCATGAAGGTAAAAGAGGAAGGGAAAGTCGCACAATCAGATTTGCAAGATCCTATTGCTATGTATGTTCTGATAAAAGTAGTTTTTGGTCTGCACTAAAATTGTTTCAGTATCTGCCTGAGAGATGTATGTTCATATATCAAATGTAAATGCATTAAAATAAGATACTTATTAAATTTAGCAGTGATGTTTTTCATCAAAAGTCTGTGTCTATTCCCTAACTTGATAGATTTCAGTTCTGTTGTGCCCTTAAAGTATTTAATAGTTTACCTTTGGAAAAATAATCTTATTTATCTGAAATCTCAAATGCTGTTTTACTTTCTTCCTTTGAAAAGCAGATGAAGCCTACATTTCTTCAGCAAGAGAAGGCATATGAAATATGACTCTTCTCATTAAGATGATTTAGATCAGTGGTCACCAACCTTTTTGAACTCTGGGACCACCAAATTCAAAATTTGAAATCCCGAGGCCTACCAATAGGAATTTTTTAAATTTTGTAAAATAATTATCAAAGAACTTCCATTTTATTAATATAAAAGGCACCTATTTAATATAACAAAATTAAAAAAAGTTTATTTAATTATAACAAAATCATAAATGCTTATTTAATCATAACAAAATCTTTAAAGGTTATTTAATTTTTATTTATTTTATTTATTTGCATTTTTATATCACCCTTCTCCCTGAAGGGACCCAGGGCGGTGCACAGCCATATAAAAACAATTAAGACAGTTAAAACAGACAACACATTAGGAGCAAATTTAAAAATACAATAATTACAGTGGCTGATTTAGAGTCGTAATATAAAAACAATTTAAAACCTGATTAAAATAGAAAATTAAAATAATAACATGTTTGGGCAAGGGAAAAGGTGTGGATTAGGTAAGCCCAGCCTAGGTAAAAAGATGGGTTTTTATAGCACGGCGGAAAGCACGGAGGTCTATGATAGTGCGGATCTCTGGAGGAGGTCGTTCCAGAGGGTGGGAGCAGCACAGAGAAGGCTCTCCCCCTGGGGGTTGCCAGCCGACATTGTCTTGCCGATGGCACCCTGAGGAGGCCCTCTCTGTGGGAGCGAACCGGTTGGTGGGAGGTAATGGCTGGCAGAATGCGGTCCTGTAAATAGCTGGGTCCTAAGTTAAAGGTCATCACAAGCACCTTGAAACGCACCCAGAAGCCCACTGGCAACCAATGCAGCTCGCGCAGGAGGGGGGCCACATGAGTTCTACCACTGGCACCCATACCCCCCCCCGTGCAGCCGTATTCTGCACTTGCTGGAGCTTCAGGAGGCGCCCCAAAGGGAGCCCCATGTAGAGAGAATTACAGTAGTCCCCTTTGCAATAATTTAGTCTGACAGACGCAGACTATAATTATAAAACTATAGAGAGAAAGAAGGAGAAAGAGAAATACAAAGAGAAAGTGAAAGAGTGTGACAAATAGAAAATAATAGAGAGGAGGAAGGATGCAGAACTTTAAAAAAACCTGTAGCAGAGCACGGGTACAAAAAGCTAGTATCAAATATTTGCTTAAGATTTAACGATTATAAGAATTAAGATAGATTTGAATTATGTATAGAAAATTCACCACCCATATTATATTGAATGAATTTATAAGAGGTATTGTTTATTTGAAATGTATGAATTATCATAAAAATGGAATATTCAATATTTATATAAAACAAGAATAAGTAAAATACACAAAATGCTAGTGGATTGATGATTAAATAGAAAATGGATTATGTAGAATGATTAATTTGTTATGAATAATATTTTAGTTTTGGAAATCTTGAAAGGTTGATTATTATCATTGTATTTTCTTTTGTCTTTGTCTTTTACTTTTTGTTATTGTTATTTGTTATTTTTTGTTATTTTGGATTTGAGATGTATGAATTAGTTTAGATTTGAAATATATGATAATATTAAAAAAGGAATTAACAATTATATAAAATAAGAATGGTAAATAAACATAATTTTTTTTAGTGGAATGATGATTAGATGGGGGGAAAAGGACCACATAGAATGATTAACTTCTTATAAATGTTATTTTTGTACCTATATAAAATTAAAATCGTAATAGAAATATATAAAAGTTCTTCTAAAAGCCCTACTGTTTACATGATCAGCATAATCATCAATAAGTAGAGATTTCTGATATCTGCTTCATCTTTCATGACTACTACTCTTTTACATCCTACCACTCAAGCAGGAAACTAAGTTGTATCAGCTATTAGTTATGCAATCTGTGAGTTCTGTTCTCCTCCCCACGTTCCAAAAAAAGATTACCTGAATCAGCTTGTCTGTGTGATGCTCACCAGGCTGAACTTATTGCTCTCTTATAAATTAGAGCAAGTAAAGTTCTTGTCACAGCACTGTAATAGTTAAACTTTTCTTTACTTTTTGAGGTTTATCTGTTGTCCAACTGTGGCCAAGGGTAAATTGATACATCTTCTGTAGTTAAATCCTCCTGTCTTCTATGTCTCTACACAGTTGCAAAGAATGATTGATTACAGTGTGTTCTTCATGCCCTTTACCATTAGGAAAAGACACCAAGCAAGGATATAGACCAGACAGTCATCTCTTTCTCTTGTCTTTTATGCAAGAGACACATGATTACCTGCTCTGTCATCCTGACTTTACTGACATTAAATTGATTTGCAGATTCCTGAAGGCTACTTTTTAAGTTTCATTCTCAAAATACCAAACCTTTAGGAGTTCACTAAAAGGAAAGATGCAGTCCTATTGACTCTAGCCATGGGAATGTTTCTGGAAATGGCTTCAATATCCATCAGCACATCAAACCTCTACACAATAATGTTGCCTACTTCACTTGATAATTTCAACCACTGAAGAAAGTCTGACTATCTGCTCATCTGCTAAGTTACAGATGGAAACTTTATAGCTGTCTATCGCTTGCTGAATACTTCCAAGAAACCCTCAGGAACTCAGGCATGCTAACTGAGACTGCAGGAGATTGTGGTTTAACAATAGCTAGAACAGAAATTATCATTTTATCATCAAACTATAGGACCTGTTACCTAAAAAACCCAACCAACAACTGGAATCCCTGATCAAGAACCAAAGTTTTAGAGATAGAAAAATTTATTGTGTAAAAGTGAATTGTGGTGTGTTTTATTATGGGAGAAAGAAAATGTTCAGTATCAGAAAAGTCAAGATCCATGGTAACCTGCCTGCAAGGACTACAAATAATTCTTAAAGAAGTCTCTGCACAACCAAGGAATCTTCAAGAAAAGCAGAGGTAAATTGATTTCATTTTATCCGGTTATCCCACCATTTTTGATGATCTGACTTGTAGATGGTCTTCAGATGTAATTGCTTTCTTCCTCCCTTATTGAAAGCAAGTACATTACACCCTTCTCG
Source organism: Pareas carinatus (assembly GCA_032468095.1). Lineage (NCBI taxonomy): Eukaryota > Metazoa > Chordata > Lepidosauria > Squamata > Pareidae > Pareas > Pareas carinatus. The sequence goes on along the minus strand of JANHFO010003590.1, from coordinate 88,552 downwards.
TCTTCAAACAGGTCCTAAAACATGGTTCTTCCTCAAGCTTTGGGTCAGGATGTAGCACTCTTTGGGTTGGGTGTATGTGGAATAATAGGGGTAGAATTTTGTTTGGTTTTATTATAAGTCTGTTCCTTTTGGCTACAGTGGTTTATTTATCTGTGTAACACATTTATAAAGTGACATAACTGTATACCTACTCTTGATGGTTTATAACATAATAGCAACGGTCACAATTTTAAAATAAAACCCAACAAGAACCCTCTGGAAAAGTTTGGTTCTAAAAAGCTACTGGACAATGACTAGAGTTGGGACTGAATAGATTTTGTTAGATCGTGGGTACCCAAGAACGAGACGGAGACAGGCTCTGCTTGATGACTTTATTAATGCTGGTGGTCAGTCCAAGAATGGCGCTCGGC
>JANHFO010003590.1:31788-42351 GCA_032468095.1 Pareas carinatus | reverse complement strand
TTCCATATTCCATATTCCATATTCCATATTCCATATTCCATATTCCATATTCCATATTCCATATTCCATATTCCATTTCATTCTATTCCTTTCTATTCCATTCCATTCCATATTCCATTACATTCCACTCCACTCCACTCCACTCCACTCTACTCCAGCATCACTTTTCAACTTCTTAGACTAGTTTACAGAACTGATATTCCCAGGTGTGTCTCCTCCAAGCACTAACCAGGTTTAACTCTGCTTAGCTTTTCTAGGGTCAGAAAGGTGAACAAGGTGCTCTCAGTTGCTGTAACTCGGTAAGAGAAAAGCATCAGTGAAACTAAATAGCATATTTTGTTCAGTTCAATTTTTAATGGACTTTCCCCGAAAACTCAACTCCAACTTGAAATCTCTCAAGTCCTAAGGCAAAAGGAGATAGGCCTTAGGACCTCTTAGGTGCTCCTGTGCACACACACAATTTTCTTTCCCCTGAAGAATTACTTGGAAAAAAAATTGCCAATCTGCTTTATAAAAGAATGGTAAGACACGGGTGAATGAGAAAATGCATGTAAAATCTTTGAATCCATCAAATGTCACGTAGCTGTGAATGTGATATAAAATTAAATATTGTTATATATTTGCCTGCTCTGATTTTTACATAAACTGATACGACATATACAGTACATAAATATGTTCCAATTATTTTTATTATTCTCTGGCTTCATTTTTTCTTTTTATTTCTCCTATGATCATAATCTCTAGAAAGTTTCCAATAAAAAAGGTGTACAATAGTCAATTTTCAGCATGGTAATACTCAGCTGGAGGTGACTAAAAGGTAATCTGCAGAGAAAGCATACCTACTTCTTAGCAAATTTTTCTCTATTCAATGAAATATTTTCAGTGGATTGTGTGCTGTTCTTCCCTAATTGTAAAGTGCCTGTCCTACTTCTCTCTTTTTCTAATCATAGCCCTTTGTTATATTATTTTAAATATAGAGGAATCATTGAAAAGAATGATTTTCCAGATTCAAAGATTTTCTAGTTTTATGCATATGTTGTTTATATAACTATGAAAAAACCACGTTTGAAAAAGATGCAGTGCTTGCCTTTTAGAGCAGCATATCAAGACCCAAGTGGTTGGTCAACTTAAGACATGAATTTCAGAATCAGAATCAGAATTTATTTTGCCAAGTGTGTCTGGAAACAGAAGGAAACATGCTCAATATCTACATACGTACAATAAACAAACTGTGATTACAATCAAATATACATTCATAATCATTTGCATATATAAGCACTAGTTTCGTATCCATGCTCTGTTACGGGTCCTTCCAATGGTGAGCTGTTTTGTGGTGTTTGCCCCTCCTCCCCAATTTTTCCAGCTCTGTTGGTCTTGTCTGTCTGCCTCTCTCCATTCCCTTTCCCCTCCTCCCCAATCCTTCCTTCCAGCTCTGTCTTCTCTGTCTCCTCTCTCGCTTCTCTGCCATTCTTCTCTTGTCGGTTTTGGCATGAATCTCTTCCCTTCCTGGTTTTATCTCCCTCCTCCCAAATCCTTCCTCCTTCATTCAAGCTCTCTCTGTCTGTCTCTTCTCTCTCTGCCTCTCTCCATTCTCTGCTGTTCTCCTATTCCTCTTTCCTTTGCACTCCTCCCCATTGCTACAGATCCCTGGAAAGGGTCAGCGCGTGCGCAGTGGCTTCAGAGGCAGAGCAACTCCGATCTGCTTCAGTCTTGGCACATGCAAGCCAGTAGCTTCCTTAGCCGTGTTTGACAATAAATGGAAAATAACTCCTTTCAAAAAAAATTCAGATTTTTTTGTTGTAGTTTGCTCTCAGATGGAAAGCAAAGGTATGTAGGAAGTGTCAGTAGAGTAGCTTTTATGGTTTTGGGGATATAGTAATGAGTTAAATGTAAGCGAGTGGGAAATTAATGATGAATGAATCATTTTTGAGGTTTATTACTATAGATAAGATACATTCATAGTCATAAAATACATTTGCCTTGTCATGTATATATAAGATGCAATTGACAAACCACGATCTTAATCATGAATGCAATCACAATCATAAGTACATTCATCATGTCATCATGTTATAAAGTACATTCACCATGTCACAAAACACATTTCACCATGTCACAAAAAACTCTCTCCTCTCCTCATTAACAGTGTGTAAGTTCAGCTGTTTAGTAGGTTATAGCATGGGGGAAGAAACTATCCTTGTGTCTAGTTGTTTTGGTTTGCAATGCCCTGTATCAGCAACCAGAGGGAAGACATCTGTAATAGTATTTGGGTGAAACATAGTCTTGATAGTTAGGTTCCAAGCATACTTAGAACAAATCCAATTAAGAGAACTGTTTGAAAAGTTTCCTTCCCCTATCTCCAACTCTGGATTGTGCTGCCTTTTCTCACAACTACACTGATCTCCTCCTCCACCTTGTGCCCACAATCTCTGACATAGGGCATCTACAGGAAGGTCAGAAAAAGTCAAGGGCAGGGGCACTCTCTGTGCTTGGTTGTTTTCTTCCAGATGTTTCAATATCAAACTAGGTAACATTATCAGTACTGGTAGGGATGTTTGCTCTCAGGTAGTATTCTAATGATTTACCCAGTCAATGTTAGTGGGAGTCTTAGAGGGTCTTTGCTTAGACCAGTGATGCAAACCTGTGGCATGCGTAGCGCAGTGGGCACAATGATCCCTCTTTGCTGGCGCATGAGCCAAGTTGCCCCAGCCTCACCCCAGAATGGAGCATGCTCAAAAAGGAATAGTGGTGCCAGGCAATGACATCACGAGGCCATGCACATGCTTAGAAAGAGAGTAGTGATTCCAGTTAAAGCCCTACTCCATCTTTTACACAGTCATGCCAGTTAAAGGTGAATAATGTGAGTATTATTCATACATAGCTATAGACAGCTGTGAAAGACTTTCAAAATCCACTCAATCTTTTGTTATATAGCTTAAAGGGAGGGTCAGTCATATTTGTTTGCACAATATGACTGACATAACTCCCATTTGGAATAACCAGCACAAGAATCAGAACGAATAAACAAGTAGAGAAAAGCATATTGTAAATTCCCGGTGATGAGTAAAATGGAGTCCCAGTATAATAAAAGGTCATAACAAGAGTGGAAAATAGAGAAGAGTTGAGCTGCAAAATGACAATCTGTGTTAAGAGAAGGAAATGTGCATAGGCTTCAAATATGATAATCACATCTCGGAGGTACAGAAATAGCTGTCTCCTCAAAACTCTTTGTGTTTCTTCAACCAGGTCTGCACCAGCCGTGGCCTTCACTCTTGTCTACATGATAGGATATTCTTATGCCATGTTGATATTTACGTCTCTCTTCTGGGAGTGACATTCCCAGGTGAAAGAGATGAATGGTGACAAACAGTTGCAGACACCTGCAGACAATATAACCTCAGCAGTATGTGAGCCTGCTTCCAATTGAAAGTGACATTCTTTGTGGGGGAGGGGAACACACTTAGAGAGACAGATGTAGGGTGCAGGAGGCAAACCTTTCCACAATACAGCAACACCAGAGAGGATACACAGAGGCATGGCCAATTCGAAGCAGCATAAACATCTGGTACATCCATACTGCTGTCTCACAATGAACCCTCCTAGGTATGACAAGGACACATCTCTGAGGACACCACTCACACGGAAAAAAGTAAAGCAAAGTTCTCAACAGTTGTTCCTTTTGGAAAGAATTTTATAGGTAAGATCAAATTTGTTTCCTTTGCTCTATTATGTGACTGCCATCTCTGCATCTCATGAATGTCAAACAGTAGTATGTGGCATTTATTGTTTGAAAAATGTTTCATCTAGTGATTCCCTTTATAATTGTTCTATTAGAAACAATGTATAGGCTTGGGATCTCTCTCCTGTAACTGAAAATTGGGTCAGTCTTCATTTAATCAGGAAATACACAAGGTTTCTCCCCATGTGGTCTAAGAATGAAAACAATCTTGTGAGAAATAGAATGCCCCATTATTTAAAGCTTCAATGGCATTAACGTAAATCTTGCAGTTTGTTATTTACAGTCTAGATGTCACATCTCCTCCTTGTGTTTTGTTTTCTTTAAAGTATATTTAAGAAAAGAGAAATCTCCTAAGAAAATACATACTTTAGCCAATTCTTCAGGGGCGTTGAGTGGAACTCAACTTTTATTTTTCTGTCAGGGAAGTTCTGTAACCTGAAAATTAGGTTTGGGGTGAATGTTGTCATGCCATCTTTTTCCCCTTGTGTTTTCTTTCTTTCAAAACACAGATTGCAAAAGGACATCTCTTCCTCATCAATATTTCTCAAGTAACACCCTTATCCTCATCAAAAATTCCTAAATGGTATTAATCTTAGCAATACAGATTGTGATTACAACAAAAATGAATATATGGAGTCCTTGGTGCTCTCTGAGCTTGCAGATGTTTCATGAGCCAATTAGGTTACAAATGAATTTCATATCCGTTTTCATAACACCCTGGAAAAATGTTCTTATGAGTGATATTTTGTGGACTACTTATTGGATCGGAAAACAAGGATGAAAAATAATGATTAATTTTGACTGCTAGAATCAAACTGGTCAATAAAATTAATTTGAAGCTAATCTAGATGCAAAGTATCCTAAAATAGGCACAAAATATTTTACGATAATCCTCTTGGTCTCTTAAAACTTTGACATTACATTTTCCTCTTCCGAATTCTATTTCTACAGCTGATTGTTTGCACTGAAAGTAAAACATTATATGGAGACCTCAAAAACATCTTTATTTGGTCAAAGTGCTGAAATTTAGGATAAATACAGGATTATTGCAGTCATATTTTTATACTGATGTTTCTATCTCAGCATTACCAAGTTGTAGGTCTCCAGATGCTGCTTGACTTCAATGCCTCTTATTTCTCAAGATTTCTAAGATAATGGAAAATAGACTCTGCAAATCCATCAACATCAAAGGGTCCAAGTTTGTTATTGGCTTAGCTCCAGTTATATTGTTTCTTATCAGGGTTTTCCTATTTTGGAATTACTCTCAACTTCAATAATTTAATGATTATGAACAGATCTTATGCTTGTATGTACATGATAAGATGAATGCACTTTATGACTATGAATGTATCCTATGCTTATATGTACATGACAAGATAAATATATTTTATGACTATGAATGGATCTTATGCTTGTATGTACATGACAAGATGAATATACTTTATGATTATGAATGTATCTTTGATTGTAATCACAGTTTGTTTATTTTATGCATATAGATATAGAGCATACACAACATAGACAAATTCCTTGTGTGTCCAGACACACTTGGCCAATAAATTCTGATTCTGATGTTGATTCTGATTCTCTATGTGGAAAAAAAACCTCTTATCTAAGTCAGAGAAAACAATAGACTAGGCTCCTGATTCATTATAGAGACTCTCCCAACCATTTCTAAATAAAATTTCTAACAGAAAATCAGATATTTTTTTTTATCATACCAAGGTGATTGAATGGATGAAGGAAAATGAGATTAATCTGAGTCAGTCACCTGAACCAGAGGTTTATTCTTCCAAGCTTTTGGACTTGTGGTGAAGTTCATTCTCATGGAACTTCTCTCTGTCCAGACTGTTCTATGCATAGTATATATATGGTGCCTAGTTATGTGTGGGTTTTAGTTGCTAATTAGTGTGTTGGTAGCCAACTATTAAGTCATCAATTGTTGTTTCTTTGTGCCACTGCACCTTCGGCTCCTAAATACCTAGTATGCTGGTGATAAATTAGCACTCCTGTTTTATGACAAGGGGATTGTTTTCCAAGCTTCCATCTCTTCTCTGGCTCTTTTTGTGTCTGCTTGGTCAGCAATCTTAGTAGCTATGAAATTGAATGCATGTCCTTGTTCATTGCAATGTGTAAAAGGAAAAAGTTTCCCCCACACATACATGCTAGCCGTGTCCAACTCTAGTGGCGGTACTCATCTCTGTTTCTAAGTCGAAGAGCCAGCGTTGTCCGAAGAGCCCCTGATGGTCATGCTGGCTCCTGATGGACAGTGCTGGCTCTTCAGCTTAGAAACAGAGATGAGTACCGCCCCTAGAGTGGAGATGGTAACCTTGGAGCACTGTTACCTTCCCACAAAAGCGGTCCCTATTTTTCTACTTGCATTTTTACATGCTTTCAAACTGCTAGGTTGGCAGAAGCTTGGGTGAGTAATGGGAGCTCACTCCATTATGTGGCACTTGGGATTTGAACTGTTGAACTGCCGACCTTTCAGTCGACAAGCTTAGCCACTGAGCCACCATGCCTTATGCATACATACATGCATTCATGCATGCAATGTGAGGTTACCAATAAATTTGGGTCTCCTGGCCTAAGCACTCGTTCATGTTTTGCAATCTGGTGCTTAGCTTTCTTCTTGTCTGCCCTACTTAGTCACAGAGGCAGTCCATGCAGGGAATCTGGTAAATTACATTAGAAGTTTCTCCCATCTCCAAATGATCTTGGGTTGTTCCTGGGAGCTGGCCTTCAGAAAGTGAAATAGAGGAACTTTTGAATGATACATTTATATTAACAGGAATATTTTCACTATAAAAGGAAGGGAGACCCAGATGGCTATTGCTAACTTATTATGTTGTTATCAGCAAGCCATACCCCAACTCCAGCTGGAAATCCAGACTGGAATTTGAACCTGGACTGATTTACTTGCTAGGCAGTTGCCTTAGCCAGAGAGTATTAGATTCTTATGAGGAGCAACACCTGATAGTCCCTGATTACAGAGATGGAACATCCAGATACATTTATGTCTCACCTCTCCTGGTTTTATGCAATTTCCATTTCATCCTCTGTGTTAAGCAGCATCTAGATAAAATTGTTGACGAAGCTTGCTTGATGATTTGCCATTATATTTCAGTGGAATTCAGATTTTCCATCTAATTCTACAGAAACAATTTGCATCCTGAACTGGTTCATCGAGAAGATAATTTGAAAAATCTTAGCAAATCTCCTTCCCTTTTTCTTTAGATCTTTTTTTTCTGATTTGCTAAGACCTACTGAAAAAAGTCTAGCCAAAATTGCACTGTTTCCAAAAAAAACATCTTCAATAGTTATTTATTGTCTCAATACATTTCATTTCAACTGAAGCTCTGGTGTGTGCTTGAAAGGACTTGAGAGGGCAATATACAATATAAAGTACCTGATCCAACCATCCCGGATCCTTGGATCTCCCATGTTTAATTTTAAGAAAAATATTATGGGTCAGTTATACCAGACGTCACTATGCTACACTGGTGATTTAGTGAAGGGACTGGTTATGTGCAGTCATCAAAGAAATAGACGTGATTAAGTAGTAGGAGACCAGCCAAATCAAATGAATAAAATGTTTTGTAAAACTGGCAGTCACAGGCTGATCTTATCTGGGCTTGGAAGACAAATAGTGTCAGTCCTGTTAGTATTTGGAGATCACAAGAAATTCCAGTCCAATGAATTATATTGTAAAGTTGTAACACAGAAAGGGGGAGGTGAAGAGACCACAAAAAATGGTAATGACAAACTATGTCCATTTATTATACCATTTGTTACCCAAGTAAAACCTTGGATTGCGAGTATAATTGGTTCCAGAACCATGCTTATAATCCCAAACACTCATATATCAAAGCGAATTTCCCCATAAGAAAAAATGAAAACTCAGCCGATTCATTCCACAACCCTCCTTGCTTTTCATTCCACTCTCCCCTCTCCCTCCCCTTCTTTCCTCTCTATCCCACAATCCATGCCAGTCAGCTGAGGCTCTGGGGGCTTCTCCCTGTGCCCAACAGCTGATTTGGAACTTTAGAAACAAAATAACATGGCCTCTGAAACAAGAAAATTCCAGTCACAATAGAGCAAGTGAGCTGCACTTTAGACGCTGAAAATAAAGAAACACATTTTTTTTCTTCACTCTAAGCCAGCAGAGAAAGCAAACGCCTACAAAGCTACAATGTCGCAAAAGGCTTATTAACATAGATAAAGGAGCAGAGGCTACTGTCACTAATTCATTTTGAAGCAAATGCTGTCAATAATCCAAAATTGAACAGATTGATCCAGGAAGCGAAACAAAAACCTAAACATAATTAAAATCTGCATTTCCCCACCCCATTCTTTCAAGCAGCTGGCTCAGATCTTTTCAATTCTACCATTAGTGATCTCCTATAATCTCCTGGTTTGGAAAGAAAACTCTGAAAACACTTAAAACAAGCTGATTTAACTGATGGTGCTCAACTGGGCTCCATGGCTTCCATCTGTGAACTGATGATTGGCTGTTGGGTGCCCTCAGCTGAGCTCTGCTACACTCATAGTGTAAGACATCTCTTTTTTAAATCAAGTTAACATTTATTTAAAATGTTTGCTCATCTTGCAAAGCACTCCTCCAGGGGTCCTCCTGGATGTATGACTGTCTATGAAACATCATGTGGCAGCCGTCGCCAGGGGAGCCTTCTATCAGATCTGCCTGATTCGACAGTTGCGCCCCTATCTTGATCGGGACTCCCTACGAACAGTCACTCAAGCCCTTGTCACTTCCCGTCTGGACTATTGCAATGCTCTCTACATGGGGCTCCCCTTGAAATGCACTTGGACACTCCAGCTAGTCCAGAATGCAGGAACATTGTAACTTTCAGAGTCTTTTGGGGGAAAACTTTTAGTTGCTGAGTTAAGTTTCGAGAAAAAAAGAAATTACTTGCCAGAAGTTCTGCCCTTGCTCTGTCCGCTTCTGAAGGCTGTAGTTTAAAAATTCTTGAACAGAAGTGGTCACGACGTTTCGTTCTACCTCAGCAGAAGCGACCCAGGCACAGAGCTTTTGCCGGATCTCCCTGGGGAGCTCTCACCCTTTCAGCCCCAGAGGTAAATCCAGGGGCTCCAGGGAGCTCTACCCTGACCCGACCTCTCGCCCCTCCCTCTTCTCCCGAAGGAAAGGCTTCTAGCCACCTAACAGCTGGTTTTAAGCTGTCAGAGCAGCTTAACGCAATCCCGGGGCTGGCGGACCCTAAAAATCCATCTTTCAACATTTGCGGTGCTACTGGAAGTCCCTGCTCCGCTTTCTTAACTGCTCCTTTGCTCATCATGAAGAGAGTCTGAGTGGAGTTCTTGAATAGACATTTCAGCAACTACCTGAAAGGAGTGCAACCTGGAATGTGAGAATGCTGGTCTGGAATGTAAGACCAGAAGTGGTTGGTGTTGCACTCCGTCAGAGAAGAGGCAGGAGACGAATTCAATGCAACAGTTTATTGTAACACAAAACCAGAAACAGTATCCTGTTTTCCTGAAGGTAAGACATCCTCCAAAAATAAGACTTACTTACAGTTTTGCCTCTCCCTGAAATATAAAGCATCCTCCGAAAATAAGACCTCCCCGATAATAAAGCCTCGGACTTCCAGTTCTGGGTGGCCTTGGTGGAAAAATAAGACATCCCCTGAAAATAAGACCTAGCGCATCTTTGGATACAAAAATTAATATAAGACAGTGTCTTATTTTCGGGGAAACACGGTATATATATATACATGTATAAAATGATAAGAAGGAAACGATAACTCTGCTATTGGTATAAGTAATAAACTCTTACTTCGTGAAAATCAATAAAAAGATCGAAAGGCAAAAAATAGAAGAGGAAAGTCCAGTCTTCTATAGCTCCATCAGAGAGAGAGAGAGGGAGGGAGAAGAAAAAAATCAGAGGGTCACCAATCTTCCCTGATCAGCTATCATTTGCCTTGTGGTATGCAGGAATGTATGTGTTAAGTTTATACTGTGTTTCCCCCAAAATAAGACCGGGGTCTTATATTATTAATTTTTGCTCCAAAAGATGCATTAGGGCTTATTTTCTACTTAGGTTTTTAGTTTTGGAAAAATACAGTACTAAATGCGTGTGCCTGGCTGACTTTGGGGGTAGGGCTTATATTAAGAGCATCCCGAAAAATCATGCTAGGGCTTATTTTCCGGTTAGGTCTTATTTTGGGGGGAACCAGGTATGTCCCCCATCTCCCTGATAAGATGACTCTAGGCATACTGGTTTTACGTGAGGACAGGAACCACAAAACCAGTGCTTCACGCCATCTAGAACAAAACCCACATAATTCCCGAGACCCAGCTCACCAAACACGCTGGGGTCCAGGACTTATATGGGCTTGTTCCTATCATCAGATGAAAACTTTCAAAAAATGGCCTTAGGGTGAATAGAGAGGAGGGGTTGTGCTGGCCACTGTATACAGTGCAATATACAAAAGGGAGGTAGATGTTCCCTAGATGGCAAAGTGCAGGGCAGGAAGGAAAATCTGACGGCAGGTTGCTGTCCTGCCAGGACAAGGGCAAACCGAGAGCAACATATTCTGTGTAAGACTTCTCTGCCCGATATCTGAAGCATGGGGTTGGTTCGTGTGTGGAAGGCCTTCCCACGCTGCAATTTTTAACTTTTATTTTATCCTTGTTTTAACTGCCTCCTTTTACTGAAATATTGTATCTTATATGTTTTTAAATGTATATCACCCAGCTAATTTATGTATCTACTAGCTGACCCGGCCACGCGTTGCCGTGGCTCAGTTTGTGGCTTTTGGAAGTGCCTGGGGCGGAGATGCACTCCC